>JAEIFJ010000952.1:0-96769 GCA_018903435.1 Leucophenga varia
AACATAGCTCCTTCTGATTACCACTTTTTCGGTCGATGCAGAATCACCTTTCTGGAATACGGTTCACCAATGTTGAAGGTATAAAAAAATGGCTTGATGATTTTCTCGGCGCAAAAGATGAGAAGTTTTTTTGGGATGGAATCCATAAATTGCCTGAAAGATGGGAAAAAGTTACCGCTTCCGATGGACAATATTTTGAATAAAATATTTTTTCACTTTCATACATAAATAAATGGTTTTTTAACAAAAAAATACGAAATTATTTAGTTGTGCACCCGATATTTTTCTTCTACTTGCTTCTACTTTGCTTCTACCAATGGGTCCCAGGTCCAAATTTCGGAAATCTTTTGAACACTCTTAATATATTTTTTAACCATCTTGCAAATGCGCCCAGCTTTAAGTCTCTACGTATATTTATTCCAAAGATATGACTTTTCATGATTTACGGCCCCCATTAGGCACCGGGTCAAAATTGACCAAAATCCCGTCTAAGCGCTTACCAGAAAACTCAAGATAAAACAAGAAAAAAACGTTAACTTCGGTAGAACCGAAGCTTAAATACCATCACACGAATCTTTAAAGAGTTTATGTGTAATCATCGGTGGTCACCCAAGTTTACACACAATATTAAGTTCAAATTTTGAGCTAAAAATACAGATATGTATAACAACATATTTCTCGAAAATATCTGGAAATGGGCGGAAAGTTTGTATGGAAGAAACACCTGAAAATGGGCGTGGCACCATGATATTGGAAGAGTTTTTACCCAATATGGAGTAAATACATGAATAAATAATAACCATTTTCATACAAAAAATCGAAAATGGTCGGAAAGTTTGTATGGGGGCTATACCAAAAAAATGGGCGTGGCACATCTGATTTGACATTGGATGACATTAAAAGTGTTTTTAACCAAATTTGAGGTGAATATATGCATAAATAAATAGTATTTTTTTACAAAAAATCGGAAAAATCGGAAAAAACGGAAAGTTTATATGGAGGCTATGCCTAAAAGAGGGCGTGGCATTTTGGTTTTGACACTGGATGACAAAAGAAATGTTTTTACACGGTTGGGAGCGAATACATTCATAAATAATTACAATTTTTATACAAAAAAATCGGAAAAAACGGTAAGTTTGTATGGGGGCTATACCTAAAAATGGGCGTGGCACCTTGGTTCTGGTATACAAACTAACTAGGAGCACAAAAGCTTAAGTTTCGAATTTCAGGTCAATATCTTTAAAACTTTTCGAGTAACAGCCATCGCAACAGACAGACGGACAGACAGACAGACGGACAGACGGACAGACAGACGGACATGGCTAAATCGATTCGTCTCATCGAGCTGACCAAGAATATATATACTTTATAGGGTCTCCGATGTCTCCTTCCATGCGTTGCAAACTTTCGGACAAATGATAATACCCGTTCACACTATATGTGACGGGTATAAAACTACTCAAAAAATCTATTGTGTGTCCACCAATGGGTGTCGGAAATCCCTTGAACACAACGAAAATAATCATCTTTCATATGCGCCGTGTTCCTAATCTCTATATCTATTGAATGCAAATATATGGCTTTTCCGGTTTCAAGGCCCCCATTAGGCCCCGGGTCAAAATTTTTCAAAATACCGTCTTAGTGCTCACTTATAATCAAAAAAAAAAATTGGTCAATTAATATATTTTTGGTTCACCTATGGGGCCCAGGTTAAAATTATTATTATTATTATAAATATAAACCTTCCTCTTCAATCACTCTATCTATTAAAAAAACCGCATCAAAATCCGTTGCGTAAGGACAGAAAAAGCGACTTTGTTTTATACTCTGTAGTGATGAACAAGACGATTCGATCTAGCTATTTCTACATGACTGTTTATTTCTACGCTTTTTATTTGGTCAAGATATAAACCATTAAGCTGAAATTTGAAACTTAAGCTTTTCTCGAAAACGACTTCTTTTATGTCATATACAAGTTGCCACGCCCATTTTTAAATATATCCCCATTACAAACTTTCCTCCCATTTTCGATTTTTATATGCAACTAGGTAGAACGACTTTTAATTTCAACCTATGAAGACACTACTGATATTATATGGATCGGGCAACTAAAACATATATCCCTCATACAATCTTACCTCCCATTTTTAAATTTTTTTCAAGAAAGTTATTTTTATGTTTGTTCTTAGCTTAGACCCCATTATTGTGTCTAAACTATAATAGTATCGAACCTTTAAGTACACTATTCAATGATACGTGTGACTGGTATTTGAGTTTTGCTTCCACGGAGCTAACGTTTTCCTTGTTTGATATTGATTTTTTCATTAGAAAAACTTAATCTTAATTTAAGTAATAATAGTCAACATGTTTTACATCAAAGCCCCGTGACAGTTCATCACTCACATTTTTTAAAATCTTTTGAGGCCTGGTAACTCCTCGGATTGCCTGCAATTGCGTTTTGATTGCTCAGTTTGTGGTCACTTGCAAATTGCAGTCCAAATTAATTCTTTGACGAGAAAAACAAATTAATGGCCCTAAGCTGGTTTCTCGAGAAGATTTATATGCAGAAAATCAATGTATCATATGGGCAATTCCACTGTTCGAACGCGATATCCGTACTCAATTAAAGTGCTACAAGGAAAAACGTTAACATCGGTGAAACCGAAACTTAAAAACCAGTTACACGTATTTTTGAATAGTTAATGTGTTTCATCAGTGGCTTAGATAAAACTTCGAGATGGGATGGGAGGAGTCAATGGGACAACTCAAGTTTAGGCACAATATTGTTACCAAATTTTTAAGTTAAAAATACAGATATTCAGAAAAAATTCGAAAATAATCAATAAGTTTGTATGGGCCCTATGCTAAAAATGGTCGCTGCGCTTTGGTTGTGATATTGGGTGTTATTAGAAGAATTTTTAACCAATTTAAAATCAATACTTTCCTAAATAACAACCATTTCCATACATAAATTTGAAAATGGGCGTTAAGTTTGTATGCGGACTATACCTTAAATGGGCGTGGCACCTTCTTGTTAATATTGGATGATATTTGAAGTGTTTTTACCCAATTTAAAGTCAATACTTTCTTAAATAATAACCATTTTTATACAAAAACTCGAAAATGGTCAGTAAGTTTGTATGGAGGAAGTATTTCAAAATGGGCTTGGCACATTTGATTTGACTTTGGATGACATTAGAAGTGTTTTTACTCAATTTGGAGTAGATATATGCATAAATACTACCTACTTTCATATAAGAAAGTGAAAATGGGGTCAGTTTGTATGGGGCTATACCTAAAAATGGGCGTGGCACTCATATTCAAACTAGACCTGGTCGTTGCCGAGGAAAAGTCAAGCTTCAAATTTCAGCTAAGTATCTCCAGTAGTCTCAGAGCAAATTGCGTTGAAATAAACAGGCGGACAGACACACGGACATGGCTAGATCGATCGTCTCATCGAGCTGATCAAAAATATATACACTTTGCGGGGTCTACGACGTCTCCTCCTAGTGCATTACAAACGTTCCGAAAAACTAAATATACCCGTTTACACTATGTGTAACGGGTGTAAAAATAGAAAGATACATTAGAAAGGTAGATCAATTCTATATATACTATATGAAATTTGAAACTTAAGCTTTACTAGGCAACGACCAGGTCAAGTTTTAATATAAAAGTATTTCAAGGTATAGCCCCAATACAAACTGACCACAAATTTTTATTTTTTCATGAAAATTCATATTATTTATGTATATATTCACCCCAAATTGGGTAAATTACTTCCAATGCCATCAATGTCAAAACAAATGTGGCACGCCCATTTTTAAATAACGGGTGATTTTTTTGAGGTTAGGATTTTCATGCATTAGTATTTGACAGATCACGCAGGATTCAGACAAGGTGTCAAAAGAAAGATGCTCAGTATACTTTGACATTTCATCATGAATAGACTTACTAACGAGCAACGCTTGCAAATCATTGAATTTTATTACCAAAATCAGTGTTCGGTTCGAAATGTGAAAATCCGCTTTTTTATCGACAAATTTTGTTCAGCGATGAGGCTCATTTCTGGTTGGATGGCTACGTAAATAAGCAAAATTGCTGCATTTGGAGTGAAAGAGCAAAGAAGCCGTTCAGAACTGCCCATGCATCCTGAAAATTGCACTGTTTGGTGTGGTTTGTACGCTGGTGGAATCATTGGACCGTATTTTTTCAAAAGATGCTGTTGGACGCAACGTTACGGTGAATGGCGATCGCTATCGTTCGATGCTAACAAACTTTTTGTTGCCAAAAATGGAAGAACTGAACAGTTGTTTGGTTTCCACAAGATGGCGCTTCCACACCACCTCGCGATTCTATGGCCATTTGAGGGAAAACTTCGGAGAACAATTCATCTCAAGAAATGGACCGGTAAGTTGGCCACCAAGATCATGCGATTTGACGCCTTTAGACTATTTTTTTGTGGGGCTACGTCAAGTCTAAAGTCTACAGAAATAAGCCAGCAACTATTCCAGCTTTGGGACAACATTTCCGAAGAAATGGTCGGGTTCAGGCCGAAATGCTCCGAAAAAGTTGCCCAAAATTGACTTTCGAATGGACCACCTAAGACACAGCCGCGGTCAACATTTAAATGAAATTATCTTCAAAAAGTAAATGTCATGGACCAATCTAACGTTTCAAATAAAGAACCGATGAGATTTTGCAAATTTTATGCGTTTTTTTTTTTTTTTTTTTTTAAAGTCCTAAAACACTTCCCCATTCACCCCTTACCATTCAAACTTACCACCCACTTTCGAAGTTTTGTATGAAAATGGTTATTATTTAGGAAAAAAGCATTGACTTCAAGTATTGACTCCAAATTGGGTAAAAAACCTCTAATATCATCCATATCACAACCAAGGAGCCACGCCCATTTCTAGACACGCATGCAACTGGAATATAACTCGAATATTTTTTGTACAACTTATAATGAAGAGACAAATTTTCTAATTGATTAAATAGCATATAAAACATCTTAATTAATGTTAACGATAGTGCATCGGGTAGTGCATTGGGTAAAACAACGTTGTTGAACTTGGACTTTTCTTTTTTAATGACGGCTCCAATTCCATGAACGGCTCCCTTCCCGTGAGAACTAGCGAAAAATTCAATTCTATATTTTTACATCCAATTTGTTTAACAAAATCAGTCTGTCAGTCAAATATGTAAGTACCATGTGCAAGCCGGTGATTATTTTCCTACAAACATTTTCTTTTTTTGATTTGTAGTACAAATATCTGTTTGTTACCAAAAATTTGAGGCTATTACACAAATATCTTTGACTCCCAAATAACAAATACTCTTTTCGGTGTCGCACGCGACATCGAAATGTACTCTAAAGCAAAGACAAAATTTGTCCGCATTTCATTTTTCTTATATTCTTGATGCATAATGGAAACAAGAAAAAATGTTAACTTGGTAGCACCGAAGCTCAAATACCCGCTACACGAAAATGTAATTAGTTTATGTACGGTCAACAGTGACATCGATTAGGGACAACTTATGTTGGGGCTCAATTAAGACGCATATATGTAAAACCTCAAGCTAAAAATGAATATAAAACAATCGTTTTCTTAAAAAAGAAAAAAATGTGAGGTGAGTTTGCACGGGGTCAGATTGGATTGAATATATCCAAAAATAAGAACTATTTTCATACAAAAACTCAAAAATGTGAGCTATTTTTGTATATGGGCTATTCCTAAAAAATGGGCGTGGCAAATTGGTTTTGATATTAGATGCCTTTAGAAGTGTTTAACCGAATTTGAATTTGAGTCAATACATTCGAAATTAATAACTATTTTCATACAAAAAATAGAAAAAAAGTGGTAAGTTTGTATGGGGGTTATATCTAAAAATGGGTGTGGCACCTACGTTTTGATATTGGATGCCTTAAGAAGTGGTTTCACTGAATTTAAAGTGAATACATTCGAAAATAATAACTATTTATATACAAAAAATCGAAAAAAAGTGGTAAGTTCGTATGGGGGCTATATCTAAAAATGGGCGTGGCACCTTAGTTCTGACATACAAACAAAAAAAAAGCTTAAGTTTCAAATTTCAGGTCAATATCTCGAAGACCTTTCGAGAAAAACGCATTGCAACAAACGCATTGTATCCTTCAGTGCGTTACAAACTTTCAGACAAACTGAATAAATCCTTCACACTATGTGTGGTGGGTATAAAAGCAATGACTACTACTGTGATCAAAACGTAGTAAGTTGGTAGGACCTTAAATGACATCTATATCAAATTTTGAGACCATAGCGTAGTAGTTAATGAGGCACGCGTGTTTTACGTCAACATTTTTCGACCTTGATTTTGATGGCGTTTTTTTCGAACAAATTGAGTTGTTTCGGTACCAAACAAGATGAGACGCGCATAAGACCTAATTGGTCTTTCAAAATCGATTGAATTGAACCAAATAATACGTTGGTGATGTCAATAAGGTCTATTATTGTCAATCGACGATTTTTGAGCACTAAATCCTTGATCTGGTTGACGTGGTTCTCATCGAAAGCGACTTTAACGCGTCTTCCTGCCTTCTTTGAATAATTTGAACCTATCAAAAACACTGGCATTCGACAAAACATTGTCACCAAATGCTTTTTAACATATCGAATGTTTGAGTAGCCGAAAAACCATTTTTAAAACAAAATTTAATGAAACTTCTTTGTTGAATCTTTTCATTCATTGCAAAAATCGAAAAATGTGTTTTGTTGTTGACTGAAAGCACATGTGCCTCATTAACTACTGACGCTATGGTCTTAAAATTTGACATAGATGTCAGTTAAGGTCCTACCAACTAAGGAAAAACGTTAACTTCGGTAGAACCGAAGCTCAAATACCCGCCACACAAAACTTTAATTAGTTCATGTATGATCATTAAATTAAAAGCATATACACAGTATGTTCAACTTTAAAGGGGGACTTTTTTTTTTTAATCATGGAACACGTAACGCCATCTATTGAACGTTGATAACATTAGTTGAAGTTGAACTTACCGTGTAAATAAAATTTTTAGGTTTAAATGAAGATATAACAATACTTTTCTTGAAAAAAAAAAAAAAAATGGAAGGTATGCTTGTATGGGGTCTGTATGTTATAGTGACCCGATCCTTGTCATATGGGTGTATATATCCTTGTTATGGGTTTATATAGGATGACAGTAGAAGTGATTTTGCCTAAATTGGAGTACATGTATTCAAAAACAAGAACAATTTGCATACAAACACACAAAAATGGGCGGTATATTTGTATGGGGACTATACCTTGAAATAGGCGTGGCATCTTAGTTTTGATATTGGATGACATTAAGAAGTGTTTTCGGTGGAACCGAAGCTGAAACACCCGTTACACAAGTGCTTAGATTAAATTTCACGATGAATTTGATCAAATTTGTATGGAGGCTTTATGTTATATTAGCCCGATCCTTGCCATATCGAAAGTGTTCACTTAGGTGGACATTGGAATTGATTTTACCAAATTTAATTGAATTCATTCAGAAATAATAAATCTTTTCATACAAAATTCGAAAATGGGCGGTTAGTTTGTATGGAGGCTATACCTACAAATGGGCGTGGCTCCTTAGATTTGACATTGGTTGACGTAAGAAGTGTTCTTACCCTATTTGGATTGAATATGTTTATAAATAATACGTATTTCATACAAAAAATTTAAAAAAGTGGTAAGTTTGTTCTCTGGGTGTTCTCTTGATATTGGATGAAATTAGAAGTATTCTTACCCCAAGTTATTATAAAATCATTAATAAAAAATAACTATTTTCATACAAAAAATCAAAAAAAGCGGTAATTTTGTATGGGGCTCTGACATACAAACTAACTAAGAGCACAAAAAGCTTAAGTTTCAAATTTCAGGTCAATATCTTTATAACTTTCCGAGTAAAACGCATCGCAACAAACAGACAGACAGACGGACATGGCTAGATCGATTCGTCTCATCGAGCTGATCAAGAATATATATACTTTATGGGGTCTCCGATGCCTCCTTCAATGCGGTGCAAACTTTTGGACAAACTGAATAAACCCGTTTACACTATGTGTAACTGGTATAAAAAGTGTAAGTTTGTATGGGGACTATACCAAAAAATGGGCGTGGCACCTTGGTTTTTACATACAAAGTAATCGTTGCCGAGAAAACCTTAAGTTCCAATTTTCAGCTGAATATCTTCATATCTTCACCTAAAAAATGCGTAGAAATAAACAGACAGACGGACATGGCTGAATCGATTCGTCTCGACGAGGTGATCAAGAATATATATACTTTATGGTGTCTACGACGTCTCCTTCAATGCGTTACAAACTTTCAGACAAACTGAGGGTACACCCTTCACACTACGTGTGGCGGGTATAAAAATTACCCGATTCCTAATGTCCGGGAAATTTAAAACGATTTGTCTTACAACGTTTTGATCACAGTAGTACAATATTATACACAAATATCATTGACCAGCGAATATTGTGTTTATATGCGTCCGTTTGCGTATTTACACAAGTATAGTGCATTCATAGATATGTTCTTCTCTCTGCACATTAAAGAAGACACGACAGGTTCTAGCGGCAAAACCCTTTTAACATAAATGATTATTCTTTCGTTGGCTACAATTAGTATAAAAAATATACAAATAACAGGCAACCCGACAATATACTATTCTAAATAGCATATAGGTGAACAATTGCCGTGATCGCATGAAACGCTGGTCAGATGCAGGCGCAGACGGACGTGCTTGCCTATGTGTGGTTGATCGTTGCGTCAGTCAAAAAAAAGGTTAATAGCCCTTTATATTTTTTTGATTAAATACACTGACAAGTACTAAATAGATAGAAAGAAAAATACATATGTAGTTTTATCAAGTTATGTACGTGTATTGTATTTTTATATAGTTTTTTACTCCCGTTTACTTTCTTCATTTTGACAACGGTATTGAAGCCTATGATTTATGAGCAAGCTCACTTTGCTGGCCGTAGGCGCAGGTGGTTTCTTTTGTTCGAAAGAAACTAATTAAATACAAAGTCGTTGTCAGTTCTCCACAATGGAGGTGCTGCATTGGATCTTTGTTTTGTACCCTATATCAATACGAAAAAATGGTATATTACGTTTGTGCAATTGTATGGAACAATATGAAACGCAATCGATACATTTACATAAATAAAAATACAGTGATGACACCGAAAACTCAGAGTTTTGTTGTATGAGTTTTGGTGAAAATACTTGAAAATTTACATCATGACAACGAAAACTCTTGTATAAAGTTAGTGTATTTGTTACTACCGTATAGATATGTAGTCTTTGGAGCAAAAATGACTTAATATGGAAACGTCAGTTATGGTTTCAATGATTGTTTAATTAAACCCAGTATACATAAATAGAAAAGCACACGTACTTAATTTAACGATTTAAACCTTAATTTAATTTCACTTAATTTCACAAAAATTATTCCTCAAAAAGGTATAAAAAAAAACACTTTAGACTACGTGCAGGGTATCTTTCGGTTAAGAGCACTCAAAAGCAAAAAAAGAAAAATTTTAATGTGTTGTGTGACTAGTACGAGTATATCAAATTATTTTGTCACAAAAGAAAGAAAATGATGAATATGAAGAAAACATCATTTTTCATAAAAAGTAAAAATAATGTTGCAGTTTAATAAGTTTGACTTCGTGTAAGCTTGACTCTGAGATATCTTGTACCCAGGGCCGGCCCCTAACACTTTTGGCGCCCTCGTACAAAACTGTTTGTGGCGCCACAAAATAAACATAACAGTGGGTTTAGTTATTTTTTTAGCAAAAACATATGTATGTATATATATTGTAATTAAATGAAACAATAATATCAAGAAGATGTCAATCTTTCTTTAAATTAAATTTCACGATGAATTTGGTAAATTTATATGTTATATTAGCCCAATCCTTACCATAACGATAGTGTTCACTTAGGTGGACAATGGATTTGATTTTACAAAAATTTAATAGGATTCATTAAAAATAAATAAATGTTTTCATACAAAAATTCGAAAAAAATTCAGACTAACTCAATTTGAACCATGGAAAGATACTCAATCGAGCAACGCGTTAAATTTATTCAGGCCTATTATGAAAATGGGCGTTCAAATCAAAATGCATATCGTGCACTTCGTGGTTTTTTCGGTCAATTTAATCGTCCTCAGTGGATTCGTCAATAAGCAGAATTGCCGCATTTGGGCGAATGAGAATCCAAGAGTGATTGTCGAAAAACCAATGCATCCATAAAGAGTGACTGTTTGGTGCGGTTTATGGGCTGGCGGCATCATAGGGCCGTACTTCTTCGAAAATGAGACTGGCCAGACAATTACTGTGGATGGTGTTCGCTATCGTGAGATGATAACAAACTTTTGTGACCTGAATTGGAAGATATGGATGTGGACGATATGTGGTTTCAACAGGACGGTGCCTTTTGTCACACAGCTAACGAAACAATGGCTCTTTTGCGCGAAAAATTTGATGGCCGAATAATCTCACGTCGCGGCGATGTCTGGAATGAACTGGCCGCCAAAATCATGTGATTTGACACCGTTGGACTTCTTTCTTTGGGGTTATTTGAAAGAAAAGGTGTACGCCAATAAGCCAACAATAATTCAAGAGCTAAAGGATGAGATAATTCGGCACATTAACGACATTGAACCTCAATTATACCTCAGCGTCATCGAAAATTTAGACCATCAGATGGACGTGTGCCGCCGAAGCCGTGGCGGCCATTTGGCCGATATTTTATTCTATACATAATTGAGTCATATCAATATATCATAATAAAAAGAAATGTCAATAATTTCCTAAATAATTCGTGTTTTATTCAAAATCAACATCGGCCCTTGAAATTTAACCACCCTTTATAATCTTTATTTAAAATCTGTCCCAATGGGGACGATCATTAAATTGGTTGGCATAACATTATCTTAAAAAGTAAACATAGTTTAGTTAAGACATGTTAAGAGAAAATAAAACAAGGAAAAACGTTAACTTCGGTAGAAGCATAAATACCCGCCTCACGAATCTTTGAATAGTTTATGTGTGATCATCACTGGCTTATGTACATTTATAAATATATAGTCGAAAATAGTTACTTTTTTTTAAAAAAAAATTTCGAAAATAATCGTTGAGTTTGTATGGGGGCTATACATAAAAATGGGCTTGGCATCTTAGTTTTGGAATTGGATGATATAAGATGTGTTTTTACCCAACTTGGAGTAAATAAATTCATATATAATACCAATTTTTATTCATAAATTCGTAAATGGGCGGTAAATTTGTACAGGGACTACACCAAAAAATGGGAGTGGAACTTTGTTTTTGATATTGGATATCATTAGAAGTGTTTTTATTCAATGTTGGGCGAATACATTCATAAATAATACCTATTTTCATTCAAAAATTCGAAAATAGGCTGTAAGTTTTTACGGGGCTATACCTAAAAATGGGCGTCGCACCTTGGTTTCGACTTTTGATGACATAAGAAGAGTGTTTACCCAATTTGGAGTGAATTCATGCATAAGTAATACCTATTATCATACAAAAATTCGAAAATTTTCGGTTAGTTTGTATGGGGCCTACAGCAAAAATGGTCGTGGGAACTTGGTTTTAACATACAAAGTAGTCGTTGCCGAGAAAAGTTTAAGTTCCAAATTTCGGTGTTATATTTATGTACATATCTTCATCGAAAAAATGAGTAGAATTAAACAGACAGACAGACAGACGGACATGGCTAGATCGATTCGTCCCATCGAGCTGATCAAGAATATATATACTTTTTGGGGTCTACGACGTCTCCTTCCACGCGTTACAAACTTTCCAACAAACTGATAATACCCTTCACACTATGTGTGGCAGGTATAATAATGGGGTAAAATTGTAACCGAAGGACAGAATAATAAATACAGTACT
Source organism: Leucophenga varia (assembly GCA_018903435.1). NCBI lineage: Eukaryota > Metazoa > Arthropoda > Insecta > Diptera > Drosophilidae > Leucophenga > Leucophenga varia. The sequence continues at coordinate 11,970 of JAEIFJ010000952.1, forward strand.
TTCTTGAAAAAAATTACGAAATGGGTGGTGACTTTGTTTGTTTTACCACACATAGTGGGAAAGGTACTATCAGTTTGTCGGAAAGTTGGTAGTGCATTATAGAAGACATCGTTGATCCCATAAAGTATATATATTCTTGATCAGCTCGACGTGACGAATCGGAATAGCCATGTCCGTAGAAATAAGTGTTGAGCGAAAATGCCGCGGGTTCCGACAAATTTTCGGGAAACTATTAAAATTTTCGACGTTTCTCGACTATTACGAAATTCTCACAGCTCCAGAAATTTCGCTCATGACCCGAATTTGCTATCAGAACTTAAATGTAAAATAATTTTCTACCTAAAAAAAAATTTCTATTAAATATGATCCATTTAACAAGGTTCAAAAATATTATTGTTATCGAACTAAATGTATCGAAAAGGCAAAGCAAAAAATTTGGGTGGAATACGGGACTCGCAGTTTAATTTAAAAATCTTTATGTCTGTATGAAATTGTCTGCAAGAAATTGTCGAAATAATTGTTTATATTGTTTGAAACTTATACGGGTAATTAGAAGATCTTGCACGAAATTAAAAACCAGCTTTGCTTTACAAAGGATCTTCTTTTATTCTTAGTTTTGTAAATTTATTTCAATGTTTTAATTAAAATATTTTATAAACAATCTTTACTAATCTTAAACTTAACTATTCCAATCATATTTAATATATATATTGCATTTCAATTTGTTTATTGGGTCGATCCGCACTTTCGCCTCTCCTTCCTTTTCCTTTGTGCGGCATCACATAGACCAGTTTATGCCAAAAATTGCGATCATTCCACTCAATGTAGGTGTTTAGCCTTAAATAAGCTTCCAGTTCTCAAATTTTTCAACCTTCTTGTACATTACAACGATTAGTCTTCGTCGTTTTTCCTCCATTGATGCTTTGTATGCTAGGCGAAATTCCATTCGACCCCAATCTGAGGCCATAAAATTCGGTGACATGATTATAATGACGCGTTTCGAAGCGTAAACAGTTTTAGCTATTTGATCGGGTATACAACTGCCGGCTAACCAATTCCGATCGTAAAAGCAAAACTTAAATGCGTATGGACCATCTTCCAGCTTCTTTACTGTATCCGGTATAATTTCGGCATCTTTCGTTGAATACGAAAGAAACGCAGCTCAGACAGCAATTATGTTCATAAAGCCACATTTAAATCGATTTTCTGAAGATGTAAACAACGAGAATAAAAAGTAGGCACTGTACGGCGCAGGATAATAATATAAGTGAAATTGAAGCTTCTTTGAAAATTTCATTAATATCGTAATTAATTAAAAGTTTATCAAAATGCAAATCGGCGCAGTATATTTCGTTGGTGTCTTCGACTATTTTTGCAGTTTCAGAAGTTAGAAATTTATGTAACTTTTTTAGATTACAATCACAAAGCCATGGATTACCAGAAAGTCTTAATTTTAAAATTCCTCTCCTTTTTGCGAAGACATTCAAAACATCTGCGGAGAGCTGCATTAAATTGTTTTTACTCAAATCAATATATTCGATCCCAGCAGAGTAAAGTCGGCTGACATTTCCAAAACCATTTTCGAATACAATTGGAAGAGTTTTTAGTTTGTTGTTGCAAATATCGAAAATAATTTTGCCATTTATCTAATTTTTGTTAAATTCAAATTTTTGCATTGAACTTCAAAAGTCCATTCCATCTTATTTATCCAACATTCGCATTGCTTTGGGCAAAATTGTTTAAGTTTTTCCGTGTTAATTAAATTACATTTGGGTCCAGTTTTACATTCGAAAACTGGATTATGATTGTCATCTATTAGGTAAAGCTTAGCCACATTGAATATTTTTATTGGCCTTCGATTTATCTCAGTCAGTTTAAGATAATTGCCAGAAGGAGTTGAAAATTGAAATATTTTGTAAATTTTTAAGTGGTGAGAGAAATCTGAAAATAAATAATTTTATATTATTGTTAATTATTGTTAATTGTCAAAAATCATTAAAGAGTCTTTTGAGAATTCATTTATTTCACTAAATAAATAACTAGAGAAATGAAGAGTAAATATATAGTCATTTACCTCAGTGATTCCAAATGATTTTAAAGCCTCGATTTTGTTTATTGCTGTATTCAATCCAATAATCATAAAATTTTGAACTTTTCCAATGCCCGAATAATTTTGTCAATTGTACAAATCTTTATCAAAATGTATCTTATCAAAAATAAAGTATGGTATTTTTATTTTATCGTGCATTAAAAAAATTCTTGTTTGTTCTGTTTCGATAAGCATTTTCAGGAACTGACAACAACAATAAAACTTTTCGGATCTCTTAGTCGTATCATTAAAAAACAAACGAATGTTTTATTTTCTAAGCATCAGGTTTTTTTAGGTCGCCACACATTAAATGAGGCATCGGAGAAACCACAAAGTATATAAATTATTGATCAGCTTAATGAGACGAATTGATTTAGCCATGTACATTAGGGCGGGTCGTTAAAAACTTATTTTCGAATTTGGGACGCTAATAGGGCTCAAAAGCTGTGTTCACATATCCAGAATGTATGTACACAAACCGATTGCTGTACGACGATGCCTTTCGTCCACGGTGGGCAGGAAGCGACGATAGGTTGAACAAAAATGTCGACAAAAACTGAAAGTAGGGGTGTATTTGTGGATGATTATAGGTAATTAATCCGTTTGAATTGAAATCTTAACAGCTTCTATTTGAAAGATATCCACATTTTACGTATTCCTCATAAAAAATCATTTTTTGTTTAAAAGAAAGGGCACGTTTCTCGACCATTGGAACTTATTTTTGTCAAATATTCAAAATGTTATAAGTGTATAAACGTTCAAATAAATTGTGAGTATGGTAACAAATAATTTGTAATAAGTTTTTAGCCGGCTTTAACCGTTTCCAAGGTACGCCGCGTGGAGGCAACTTACTCTGCACCTTCTTTTTATACCTGTTACACTAGTGTAAACAGGTATATTCAGTTTGTCGGAATGTTTGTAACGCATTAAAGGAGGCATCTTAGACCCTATAAAGTATATATATTCTTGATCACCTCGACGAGACGAATCGATTTAGCCATGTCCGTCTGTCTGTCCGTCTGTCCGTCCGTCCGTCTGTCCATCTGTCCGTCTGTCTGTGTGTTGCTGCGCGGTTTATTCGCTCAGTTTTGAAGATATTGAGCTGAAATTTTAAACTTAAGCTTTTCTAGGTCCTGTGTAGTTTCTATGTTAAAATCAATGTGCCACGCCCACTTTTAGGTATAGCTCCCATACAAAAGTACAGCATTTTTTCAAGTTCTTATATGAAAAAAATGTATTTATAAAGCGAATGGCTTCAAATATGGATAAAATGTTTCTTATACCCTGCCAAATCTTCAGTTTAAAATTGGTCCAAATCGGACCGCGAATTCCTAAATTTTTAAGAGTATATTTAATTTATTTAGTATTTTGAAATAAAATTTAATACAAATGCTGCACACGAAGGTCTATCAACGTCAAATGATGTGTAACAGGTATATAAGCTTCGGTCCAACCGAAGTTAACTTTTTTTCTTGTTTTTTTTTTTAAATTTTTTTTTTTTTATAATTTTTTTGGTATTTATATTTATATTTTTTTTATTCTTTTTTGTAATATATAATCACACAACATTGTATTAAATTTTAATAAACGTGGTACAGAAAATGCTGTTCAGTACAAAGTACCAGAAAGTATTTATTTTAGCAATAAACAAGGAAAACATTAAGTTTTTAATTTAAATATGCTGGGACGAAAATGTCACTACAGCTTTCTTTAATCTGCTCGCAAAGGATGGTTCTTCGATCATATTTATTTTAAACCTATCCCAAAATTTGATGAATTCACTATGAACAGACTCCCGGCCTGCTCGGACCATAATCCTAAACCATCATTATTCAAGAAGAAAATAGCTTGCTTTAAGTGTTCCAGAATAATATGCATTTTGGCAGTTTGAGAAACTCCAGTACTTTTTAAAGCTCCAAAAAGTTCGCTTATATTTTTGTCAAAATCACTAAGATCTGCTTCTTTGGCAGAAAAGCAAGTATCAACTATTTTGTTCATTGCTTTGAATGAGGCAATATAAGGCTGTAATCGGAGTGGTCCTACAAGCACATAAATTTCAGGATCTTGTAATTGATCGGCTTCTTTAAGAAGTTTTCGACACTGATTACCTTCAAAAATATCTCCTTGATAACTTTTATGCGATATACCCAATTTTTTTAAGCCACAACAATGCTTTTTCCTTTCCGATACCTTCAATTTTGACTATACCATTCCAAAAAAGATGATTGACAAACCCTTGTAAAAGATGCAATTCAGGTGGGACACACTTCTGAAGCACGTACATTTCATCATCCTCATCATTATCGACTTCAATAAAAAGAGGGTGATTAACTGTGCTGTGACATTGTTTAGCCATCTTTTTATCATTGCCCATACTTTTAAATTGGTAATAGTCCTCTTTCAAGTGTTTGTATTTCTTTAAATTAGCATTTTAATCCTCCATATTCTGATCATTATTAGAAATCGTTTTATCAAAACTTTCCAATTCACTTAATGTTATAAAACAATAAGGGCAAGGGTAAGTTGCCGATGCCGTCTGTTGTCCGTTAACAAGTAGAACAAGTTTTAAGTCTGACAGAAATTTAAAAGGTATCTCATTCAGTTTGGTTAATTGAACTAAAACTTTGAAATTTTCATAAGTCTCTTTAATCCGAGGAACTATGCATAATAAAATCAATTTGTAGACACTAGTAAGTTTTCGTGTGTTTGCAGTACTTCCACCAGTGGAGTAATATGAAACGTTCTTACTTTTACATACGTCTGAATCTTGTTTTTCGTCCTCTTGGGTTGAAATTGAAATAGAAATCTTGAAGAAATCTTGACCTCCATCTGCCATTAGTTTTATTTTTGTTTCTTCTATGTGCTTAATGTTTCGTTTTTCAAAGACAAAGTCAAGAAGTTCTGTCGCATTGGCATAAACGACTGGTCTTTTTATAATTCCTTCTTTAGTCGTTTCGAATTCATACGAACCTTCTTTATAAATGTTTTCCATCATCTTTGATTTTTCGGACATATGTTGATTATAGTTTGTAGGAACTGAGTTTCTTCCAGCAGAACTACGAATAAAATTTACTAATTTTTTCATGTAATTTGTAGACGAAGCAGTAATAGCTTGGAAGTTATCTAAAGATTGATGAGAGAAGATTATCTCCTTCTCTTTTTCTTATTTATAGTTATACGAGCCTTAGAACCAGACGTATTCAATAAAATCTCATTTTCTGCTTCTTTACTGTTCGAAAGTTTCCTTTTCAAAAGAGTTTTTACTATTTGATTTTGTTGTTTTTCAGGTAATTTTTCCACTATATTAAACACATTATCACGTGCATTAGAGGTGGAAGGACCTTTGCAAGAGTGTGGAATGCCCTTGCCTATTTTTTGAAACAATTACTACAGATTTCAATGGAAGTTGGAGCTTTGATTGCATTTTGTTTACTATTAAGATTTAAATCATTTTGCACAGTGCCATCAACACCATTATTTACATCAATCTTAGTGGGAAAGTTTCGAACATGACCTCTACCTTTATTTGTTTTAAAATGGCAAGTTTGGCGCGCAGTCGCACAAATGTAGCAGTTACAAATCATCGTTCTTGTTTCTTTTGACAAATTAAGATCTTCGTAATTCGGCATAGTTGGACAAGGTCGTTTGAAAATTTGTTTTCCATATTCATTAACAGTTAGTCGACAAGTGTTACACATACTTTTTGGAAATTTGCTATTAGAAATATCAAATTGATCATTAATATGGTCTTGTATAACTTTAATATGTTTTTCGGCTAATATAAAGTACTGGGGATTTTTATTTTGAAAAATTATTTTCTTCCCACATACAGCGCATACTTTTGACCGGTTTTCTTCATGATCGCATTTATGTTTTAAATGCGGAATAGACATTATTTTTAAAAAAATTGCTTGATACTTGTTAAGATAAGCACTTTTTACTTAAAAAATTCAAAAATTATTCGTTAATATTTACATTACTACTCGGTGAAAATCTTAAAGAAATACAAAAGGAATATCTGAAACAGCTCTTATATGTTTAATCCTTAAGTATAGAATTTTTTTATTGTAGAGGACACATACAACAGATCCAATGATCGAGAAACTTGCCCTTTCTTTATAACAAAAAGTGATTCCTATGAGGAATACGTAAAATGTGGATATCTTTTAAATAGAAGCTGTTAAGATTTCAATTCTAACGGATTTTTTACCTATAATCATCCAAAAATACACCCCTACTTTTAGATTTTGTCGACATTTTTGTTCAACCTATCGTCGCTTCCTGCCCACCGTGCGTCAGCACATTGACGATGAAAATCGAAAATTGTAGGTAAATTTTCAATTTTCATCGTCAACGCATTGAAGGAGGCATCGGAGACCCCATAAAGTATATATATTATTTATCAGCTCGATGAGACGAATCGACTTAGCCATGTCCATCTTTCTGTCCGTCTGTCTGTCTGTAGCGATGCGTTTTACTCGAAAAGTTTGAAAGATATTGACCTGAAATTTTGGACTTAAGCTTTTTGTGCACCTAGTTAGTTTGTATGTCAGAACCAAGTAGCCACACATATTTTTATGTATTGCCCCATAAAAACTGACCACTTTTTTCGATTTTTTTTATGAAAACATTTATTTTTTTACCCGCCACACAGTGTGAAGGGTATTATAAGTTTGTCGGAAAGTTTGTAACGCATTCAACGTCCATATTATATATTATATAGAGGAATCGGAGATCCTAAAATATATATATTATTTATATTAACTTCTCTAAGGAAATAAAAAGGTGCCACACCCATTTTTAGATATAGCCCCATACAAACCTAGCGCCCATTTTTCAGATTTTGTAAGAAATTAGTTTTTTTTCACTCCAATCTGTGTAAAATCACTTCTACTGTTATCCTACGTATATGCTACCGATATGACTAGGATCGGGCCACTAAAACCTATTGAACCCCTACCAACTCACCTTCCATTTTTTATTTTTTCAAGAAAATGATTAAAGTTTCGTGTGACGGGTATTTGACCTTCGGTAATACCGAAGTTAACGTTTTTACTTGTTTCTGAATTTGGTAAAATCAATTCCAATGTCCGCCTAAGTGAACACTATCGATATGGTAAGGATCGGGCTAATATAACATAAAGCCTCCAAACAAATTTGACCAAATTCATCTTGAAATTTAATCTAAGCACCTGGTGAACACATAAGTTATTGAAAGTGTTGTGTAACGGGTATTTCAGCTTCGGTTCCATCGAAGTTAACGTTTTCCTTGTTTTTGTATAAATAAGTGTTATAGTTATTGTTTTTGAATGTATTTACTCTGAATTGGTTTAAAACACTTCTTATGTCATCCAATATGAAATCCAACCAATACAAGTTCCCCTCCCATTTTCTGACATTTTCAAGAAATTTATCAAAATTGTGTCTTAACTTGGTTTGTATCAGACAATTGACTCCCAAGCAATCCGAAGCCACTGATAAACACACAAACTATTTAAAAAATTCGTGTGACGGGAGTAAACGTTTTTCCTTATTGGTTATATGGTATAGTGGGGCTGATTCTTCTAATATCAGTAGGTAAAAACACTCCCAATATCATCCTTTCTTTACTCTACTGAAACTCTAAGGATTACAATTACTATATTTTCACACAAAAATTACAAAATGACCGAAAAGTTCATATAGGGCATATGCCTAAAAATGGACGTGATGCCATTGGATGACATTTGAAATGTTGGATGACATTTGAAATGGTTTAACCGAATTTGAAGTGAATACATTAATAAATAATACCTTTTTTCATTCAAAATTTAGAAAATAGGGAAAGCTCGTATGGGACCCATACCTTAAAATGGGAGTGGCACCTTAGTTTTGACATTAGACGACATCAAAATTATTATTACCCAATTTGAAGTGAATACATTTATAATAGCTATTTGTATACGAAAAATCGAAAAAAAAAAAAAAAACGGTAAGTTTGAACACGTTGCTCTTTTATTTTAAAAACCAGTGTTCAATTATGTTCTGGGCCTATTGAGTGAGTTGCGGCCCCCTTCCTGGCTAGTGCGTCTGCTTGCTCGTTATCTGGAATGTTTGTTTGCCCTGGCACCTACTACAGTTGTACCCTGTTGTTTTGACCTAGTAAATTCAGAGTGGCTATAGCCTCTTGCAAGAATTTAGATTTTACTATATCAGACTTTAGCGCCTTGAGAGCTGCCTGGCTGTTTGATAGTATTGCTATATCGCAGTTATTGTAGTTCCTCTCAATATTGATTTGCGCGCAACGAATTATCGCGCAGATCTGGTAGATGATTGTGTATCTACCCAGAGACTCCCAGAGTTTTGTTCTTGGACCAGCTACAGCTAAACCGTCGGTGAGTGATACGTCTTCTTTTTGCGGAGAATGCGTCATATGTTCTTTATATACACATATTAGGAATAAACCGATTTTATATCAAGGTACAATTCATTAGTGATCCAAGAACAATTTGTTCTTAATTCAAGATAAATTTGTTATCCTAATTAGCTTAGCTATTCGACACTTGTTTTGGGGCTATACCAATTTGAACCAAATCAATAAATTTTGGTGGGATCATTATACCAATTTTGATGTTTCCAGATGAAACAGCACCAATGCTTTTAAAATTACAATTATTAAGCTAAAAAAGGTTTAATTTATAAGTTCTTAATACAGCTTTAAGACTCTTCCTTACAATAAAAGTTATCTACATAAATATACATACTGGAAATTTGGACTGATTTTATTTACATAGTTCCCATTTACTTTATAAATGGTTTTAAACTATATTTAGTAATGAATCTCAACTTCTGGTGGTTATTAAAGCTTCGGTGCCGCCAAATTTAACGTTTTTTTTTTTCTTGTCTTTCACAAGATTTTAAGTGCAATCAAATGCTTAAACCTATCAGAAGCTGGACAGAAATTGGTTGTTAAAAGTTTATTCAAAAAATATAAATAAAAAATTAATTTATAACTTCATTATCGCGTAGCAGAGACATTGTCGGCAACGATGAAAGTAGTCATAATTAACACTTTTTCAGTTTGAATTAGTGAAGAGGTATTTCATGCGTTCAAAAGACATTAAACCAATCGTTCAATTGTTTAGAGATCAAAGGTAATAAAACATTCTATAGTACATACTATAGACTTTAACTTCAACATAAATGTCGATTTCAAAACAAAAGTCAAACAAATTATTTAACACTTTTTCGGTATATTATTTTCCATTTTCTACTCTGTGTCTGTTTAGGCCTTTGAATGGATTTCTTTGCTATAGAATTTATGATTTGATTGGTTTATTGTTCTAAAGCGTGTATTCTTCACAGTGTTGATAATTTCATTTTTCAGTGTCTTTTTAACTTACTATACCTGTACATACCAAGTTAGTTGGTATATTGTCTGTTACGTTAGTTGGTAAGCTTAATGGGATATTAAAACTGCCAGTAGAAATGACTGTCAGTTCTTCATTACCACATACATAACCAAAATGTAAGAGGGCTTAATACTAAAATTGAAGACCTTTAAAGTTTTTATAAAAGGGTGGTTAAACTTCAAGGGCCGATGTTGATTTTGAAAAAAACACGAATTATTTAGGAAATTATTGACATTTCTTTTTATTATGATATATTGGTATGACTCAATTATGTATGGAACAAAATATCGGCCAAATAGCCGCCACGGCTTCGGCGGCACACGTCCATCCGATGGTCTAAATTTTCGGTGACGCTGAGGCATAATTGAGGTTCAATGTCGTTAATGTGCCGAATTATCTCATCCTTTAGCTCTTGAATTGTTGTTGGCTTATTGGCGTACACCTTTTCTTTCAAATAACCCCAAAGAAAGAAGTCCAACGGTGTCAAATCACATGATCTTGGCGGCCAGTTCATTCCAGACATCGCCGCGATGTGAGATTATTTGGCCATCAAATTTTTCGCGCAAAAGAGCCATTGTTTCGTTAGCTGTGTGGCAAGTGGCACCGTCCTGTTGAAACCACATATCGTCCACATCCATATCTTCCAATTCAGGCCACAAAAAGTTTGTTGTCATCTCACGATAGCGAACACCATCCACAGTAATTTCCTGGCCAGCCTCATTTTCGAAGAAGTACGGCCCTATGATGCAGCCAGCCCATAAACCGCACCAAACAGTCACTCTTTGTGGATGCATTGGTTTTTCGACAATCACTCTTGGATTCTCATTCGCCCAAATGCGGCAATTCTGCTTATTGACGAATCCACTGAGGTGAAAATGTGCCTCATCACTGAAGATGATTTCCTTCGAAAATTGATCATCCACTGTTGCCATTTCTTGCCACCATTCTGACCATTGACGACGCTTGAAATGGTCAAGAGGCTTTAGTTCTTTAGTCAATTGAACCTTGTAAGCGTGTAAATGCAAGTCTTTATGCATAATATTCATCAACGACGAGCGTGAGAGGTGCAATTGTTGGGCACGACGACGAGTTGAGGTGGACGGCTCTTCAGCCACACTATCGCGAACAGCAGCAATATTTTCTGCAGTACGAGCTGTACGAGCATGCACTGGTGTATTCACATCTCCTACAGACCCGGTTTGCTCAAATTTTTGCACGATTTTTCCGATTGTATCGCACATTTGGACGATTAAATTGACCGAAAAAAATCACGAAGTGCACGATATGCATTTTGATTTGAACGCCCATTTTCATAATAGGCCTAAATAACTTTAACGCGTTGCACGATTGTGTATCTTTTCATGGTTCAAATTGAGTTAGTCTGAAGTTGAGAAATGTCAAAAGAAATACAGGAAAAAACTTGACGTTTTGGTGTGGTTCACATTCAACATCGGCCCTTGAAATTTAACCACCCTTTATATACATATATATAAAGTTTTTGGTTCAATCAACCCAGAAAAGATTTGCGTAATTTTACTGTTGGCTTTCATAGAACGGTTTACGTTTGTACAGGGCCTTTAAAAATAGATCAGTGTTTGTTTAATTCTCCGCCTCTAAATGTGCGCTTTGAGTATTGCTCTAATAGATATTGTCTGAAAATTTGTTTCAAAATGTAATATTTATGTGATCATTAAATCATAATAATATTTTTAATTATTGTTAGTTAGTTTTAGTTTGGCTGTCTATAAGAACATAAGATTCTAGGTGAATGAATGATGAATAAATGTCAGTGCATATAAGCATTACCGATTCGATAAGGATCGAGACAATATAACAAACAGATCCTATTTAAATCGGCATCCCATTTTCGATTACATAAGAACACTTATGATTTTTACTGATATGATATGAATCAAGCAAATATAGCATATAGCGTCCACACAAACTCATCTCTGATTTTCTGATTTCTTTAAAGAAATTTCTTTTTATACCCGTTACACAAAGTGTTAACGGGTATATTCAGTTTGTCCGAAAGTTTCCAACGCATTAAAGGAGACATCGGAGACCCCATAAAGTATATATATTATTGATCAGCTCGATGAGACGAATCGATTTAGCCATGTCCGTCTGTCTGTTGTGTTTTTTACTCGGAAAGTTTGAAAGATATTGACCTGAAATTTTGGACTTAAGCTTTTTGTGCTCCTAGTTAGTTTGTATGTCAGAACCAAGGTGCCACGCCCATTTTTAGATATAGCCCCCATACAAAATTATCACTTTTTCGACTTTTTGTATGAAAATAGTTATTTTTTATGAATGCTTTTACTACAATGTAGGGTAAAAATACTTCTAATGGCATCCAATATCAAAAGAATGTTGCCACGCCCATTTTCACATATAGGCCCCATACAAACTTACCACTTTTGTCGATTTTTTGTATGAAAATACGTATAATTTATGAATATATTTAATCCAAATAGGGTAAGAATACTTTTTATGTCATCCAATGTCAAATCTAAGGCGCCACGCCCATTTTTATGTATAGCCTCCATACAAACTTTCCGCCCATTTTCGAATTTTTATATGAAAACAATTATTATTTCTGAATGAATTCAATTAAAATTTGGTAAAATCCATTCCAATGTCCACCTAAGTGAACACTTTCGATATGGTAAGGATCGGGCAAATATAACATAAAGCCTCCATACAAATTTTGACCAAATTCATCGTGAAATTTAATCTAAGCACCTGGTAAACATATAAACTATTAAAAGTGTTGTGTAACGGGTATTTCAGCTTCGGTTCCATCGAAGCTAACGTTTTTCCTTGTTTTTTTTTTTTTTTTTTTTTTTTTTAGCTTAACATTTGACATATGTATATGCATCTTATATGAACCCCAGTATGGTGTCAATATATGATTGTACCAGACCATTTACACAACCCACCCCACCCCTTAGCGAAATATGTATTACCTAAGCCACTGATAATTATAAACTATTCAAAATGTCGTTTGACTGGAATTTGAGCTTCGGTTCCACCGATATTAATAATGCTATTTCCATGTTTTCGTTGATTTTTATTTTCACATTGACACATTACGCTGTGATTATAGGCTTAATCAAGCTTTCATTTTAAATTATTTAAATAATTTTTAAAGTTATAAAATTTTTAACTTTATGAAACGTTTTATGATATGCATGCACAATATTACTTTCATTAATAACAAAATGTATGTACTATTGTAGACATTCACACACGTCGTTCAAAGAACTTTTGAAGTTAAGACCTAATTAGAACCCGTTTAATATGTTTTATTTGACCAAGTGAACTTGATTCCGTCCTATGAGTATAAAACATTGTAACGAACTACTAAAAACATGTGAATAATTTTGTGAGAAACGTACAATTTAAAGTTCTTTTAATTTTTGCTCTATCTTTCATTCGCTAAGAAAATGTACATACATATGTAAGTACATAAAACTATGTGAATATGTCTCAACCGAGTTTTCATCATACATATGTACAGTATAAGCAACCTTTAAAATTTTATAAAAGTGATGCCATACCACGAGGTGATTTTAATTTGTTAAGAACTAGCAACGAGGAAATACCATTTGCAGTACACAATGTTAATTATAATTTTAGTGTCGTTATATCTGTTGACAGCCAAAGTGTTTACGGATAAAGTCATTTATCGCCAAGACTCTACCCAATACCTTCATACAAAGCGTCCGCTTTGGATACTTGAAGATCATGTACGCAAGCCCAATGAGGTGTTGCCTTATATCCATCTCCATCGCCATCGCCATCGTTCAGATTCTTTATGCAGAACCATTCCACAGTGTCACCTGCTAACAAACATTTACGATATTTGTATCAAAAAGGTACTACAAACCCTAAAAAACATTACGATCGGAAAGATTTTTTGTTCCAAGTCGCATTACCCTTCCCGCTCACTATGTTGGTAAAGTGTTAAACGTTGTGAACGATCACAATTCGACAAAGCAGAACTGGCAACCACAAAAAAGCGCACTGCGGCATTGGACGGCCCCACTATTAGGTATTATCCGAAATAATGCCGAAATATCATCGGAGACAACATACAGTATGCCAATATTTGATGGCGTGCCGGGAGACGATATGGAACAGCAGCCGTCAGTCTTTGTTTACGATAAGCCACGAGGCAAACTAATTGTAAATACAATGCTTACCAAACAACGCTATCCAATGCAAGAACCAGTGCCAGGACAGGTTCTTTACCCACCAACCACGCCAATTTTCCGACCGAAGCCGATAGTGGAGCACTTTCATCTTCCCAGGCGTAAAAGACATTTAATCTGACGCTCATACCTTTTTATGCGCACGAAGCCATTAATACACCAGTATTTTTAGTGAAATTAATACAACGAATTCAAATATGATGTCCTCTGTTACGACAACTAATTCTCCCACAACTGCATATGAGACACAGTTAAAGCCCACATACAAGAGGCCCGGGCGAAAAAGTAAGCATCGTCGCGAGAAAGCCAAACACTATACAGCTTATCATTCACCAGAAGAAGTGCAGTGGACACCGCAGATATTTGAAAATCACATTGAACGACATGATTCCTATGACGAGGACTTGCAGCAACCAACAAGTTCTGAAATGCTCGATAAATACAATAGCAAACAAAATAAGAAATCGGAGTCAGAGCTTAGTGAAGAAGTATTAGTTTCATTCGGGAATCATTCAAAACAAAAACAAATTAACAAAGAGTCTACTAATACATATTTTCCAATTTTCTATCCTAATGATAGTTTTGACGTCACATTGCCGACCCCTTTGAACAAAACAGCTACTAATGAGTTGCCTACGGCTAGAAGTAAGCCACTTCACAGCTCTCGATATTCGATCTCCAGTGAATATTATGCATTTCCCATCTTAGCACTTAGTCGTTTATTACATCCCACTACCAACTCCAGTAGTTTTATCTCCGAGGTCAATCATACAACTCAAGAACCTGCGGCATCAACAAATGTGAATACCTGGATTATTTTAAATTCTCGGTTAGTATTTACGTTTTTTTTATTTTTATTTTAACACTATAATAAATTTTTTTTCGTTCTAGCTATAAAGGTCCTTATAAGCAAAACGATGGTAGCAACAATGACAGCACGCATTATACATCAAAGTTCATTAATAACTCACCCAATAGAAAAAGAGGTTCAAAGAGTGCAATAATCGAGCAATTAGGATGTAAAAAATAAAAATAAAAAAATATGGAAAACGTTAACTTCGGTAGAACCGAAGCTTTAATACCCGTCACACGAATCTTTGAATAGTTTAGTGTGATCATCAGTGGCTTGTATACATTTATAAATATATATTCGAAAATAATTACTTTTTCATACATTTGTTCGGAAATAATCGATAAGTTTGTATGGGGACTATTGCAAAATAGGCGTGGCGCCTTGGTTTTGTAATTGGATATAATTAGAAGTGTTTTTACATAAATTTGAGAGAATAGTCTCATAAATAATACCTATTTTTATACAAAAATTTGTATGGGGGCTATTGCTAAAAATGGGCGTGGCAGCTTGGATTTGACATTGGATGACATTAGAAGTATTTTTACCCAACTTGGAGTGACTACATTCATAAATAATAGCTATTTTCATACAAAAAATCAGAGAAAACGGTAAGTTTGTATGGGGGCAACACCTTAAAATGGGTGTGGCACTTTGATTTTAACACTTGAACTGCTAAGGACTGAGAAAAGCTTAAGTTCCGAGTTTCAGGTCTATATCTTTAAAACTAAGCGAATGAATCGCATAAATACAGACAGACAGACAGACAGACAGACAGACGGACGGACATGGCTAGATCGACTCGTCTCGTCGTGCTGATCAAGAATATATATACCTTATAGGGTCTAAGATGTCTCCTTTAATGCGTTACAAACTTTCTGACAAAATGATAATACCCTCCACATTGTAAGTATGTGACGGGTATAAAAAATAAGGAAAACGTTAACTTCGGTTGAACCGAAACTCGAATACCCGCTACACAAAACTTTAATATGTTCATGTATGATTATCATGTATATTATATTCCGCAAATGGTTTGGGTGGCGAAAACTCAAGTTGGGGCTAAAATTAAAAGCATTTTTTAGGTTTAAATAGAGATATAACAATAATTTTCTTTAAAAAAAAAAAAGGAAGTTTTTTTTTGTATGGGGTCTGTATGTTATAGTGACCCTGTCATTTATTTATTTATTTGATAACTTAGCAACTAACATATAAAAATAAAAATGCTGCTAATTCTACTTATAAAAAACGTGACATATTACACATTATTATCTTTCAAAGCTTTATGAACAAGATGTAGTGGGAGGCCCAGAGAGACTAGATTTCAATTATAATACAATATCTATTATAAAGAGAACAAAGAACGCGAAACGGATCGTTACATGCATAATTGGTCGCATATGTCCGTAGGTAGAACAGAGAATAATTTCTCGTAAACCTATTTGGAACAGAAAAGTTCAACAGCTGTAGTAAATAAGGAGAAACAAGGAAAAACGTTAACTTCGGTGGAACCGAAGCTTAAATACCCGTCACACGAATCTTTGAATAGTTTATGTGTGATCATAAGTGGCTTATATACATTTATAAATATATATTTGAAAATAATTACTTTTTTCATACAAATGTTCGAAAATAATCAATAAGTTTGTATGGGTGTCTTAGCTAAAAATGGGCGTGGCACCTTGGTTTTGATATTGAATGTCATTACAAGTGTTTTTACCCAAATTTGAGTGCATAGTTTCATAAATAATATCTATTTTAATACAAAAATTCGAGAATGGGCGGTAAGTTTGTATGGGGGCTATATCTAAAATGGGCGTGGCAGCTTGGATTTGATATTGGATGACATTAGAAGTATTTCTTTCCAACTTTGAGTGACTACATTCATTAATAATAGCTTTTTTCATGAAAAAATTTGAAAAAAAACGGTAAGTTTGTATGGGCGCTATGCCTTAAAATGGGCGTGGCACTTTGATTTTAACACTTGAACTGCTTAGGGCTAAGAAAAGCTTAAGTTCCGAGTTTCAGGTCAATATCTTTAAAACTGAGCGAATGAATCGCATAAATACAGACAGACGGATGGACGGACGGACAGACGGACGGACAGACAGACGGACATGGCTAGATCGACTCGACTCGTCTCGTCGTGCTGATCAAGAATATATATACTTTATAGGGTCTACGACGTCTCCTTTAATGCGTTACAAACTTTCTGACAAATGATAATACCCTCCCCACTATTTGTGGCGGGTATAAAAAATCTCTCCAGATATAAGTTTCTGGATGAATAAAACTCCTAATATATTTCTACGTTTTTCCAGTGTGGGCAGATCAAATAGGTTTAAACGATGTGTATATGGCGGCAAATTAACATTTGGATTCCAGCCCAAATTACGTAAAGCAAAGAGTAGAAACTGTTTTTGAACAGATTCTAACTGTACTTGATATATCATTTATTGAGGACTCCATATACAACAGGCATATTCAAGTATTGGACGGACTAAAGAAGTAAATAATAACTTCGTGATGTACGGATCATTAAACTCTTTCGACCAACGTTTAATAAAGCCAAGTAAACCCATTGCCTTGTTGCAAACTACGTCAAATAGCACACCAAGGTCATTAATAGAAGAAACCCGCTCAAGGACCGAATTTTCAATAAGATAGGAAGATAAAAAAGGGTTTCTACGAGTAAACGACATAACTTTAAACTTGGTACAGTTAAGCACTAAACCGTTGCGTTGACACCAGCGATGAAGCTCATTTAGATCACTTTGCAATAAGTCATGGCCAGCAGGACCATTATAACTCAAACACAGTTTGACATCGTCAGCATACATTAACGTACTACCCTGAGGCACACCAGAAAGAACTTTAATTCTGTTTGATATACAAGAATCAAAAACTGCACATTGTGTGGGTGACTCGAGATACGATGAAATCAAATTTAACAAATTTGATGGAAAACCAAGGCACCTTAGTTTATGAAGCAATAACTGACGGTTTACACAATCGAATGCCTTACAAAAATCTGTGTAAATTACATCTGTTTGTAAGCCTTTTGTAAAGCCCAGATTTACTAAAGATGTTAATTCTAAGAGATTAGTAGACACTGATCGACTTTTCAGAAAACCGTGCTGGGCAGGAGAAAAAAGAGGTTTACATGCAAATTGCAGTTGTTCGGTGATGATTTTTCAAAAAAGTTTAGGTATTGCACATAACTTAGCAAACACCTCTGTAATTTGATATGTCTGGTTTACTACCCTTTTTGTGGAGAGGAATAATAAAAGACTCTTTCCAAATCTTTGGTACAATACATTCCTTTAATGAAAGTTGAAACAGGTGCAATTAAGGATTACACAAAGAATGTGCACACATTTTACCTAAAGTTTTTTTAAACCCAAATGAAGGAACACATTCATCAAAGTAATGTTGTAAAACATCATAAAAAACTTTACACGCACTTTCAGTACCAAGATCTTCAAAAATATAAGGCCAGTTAGTACCACGCAATAAAGAACTTAGCTTAGCAAAGTCAGTTTTACTTAACCGGCGACGAACTGTTGTAGGACTGTCTTTGATCTCCAATGTGTTGGTTATAGTTACAAGCAATTTCAGCGTTGGGTGATATTTATCTTCAGGAAATGAAACCGGAGAAGTTCTAGAAACTTCAACATTCAATGTTCTATCAACAAATATAAGGTCAAGCAATCTATTTGAGCAGTTAAAAATATTGTTAATTTGATGTAATGACATGGTGAAAACTGAGTTGAAAAATTGTAAACTTGTTGATGGTATCAACGAAGATGAGTTTTCGCAATTTATCCAAGATATCATAGGTAAATTAAAATCACCTGCAACAATAAGGTAGTCATTTGCTTGAAAAGTATTTGCAACAGATTGAATAGCAGACCCGTGCATCTGATAAACGTTATCATTAGATGCTGGTGGAATATAAGAACAAGTAATAAATATTCTACAGCAACGAAAGCGAATAACTACACATAAAAATTCGATATCAGTTGAAGTTCCGTCACAGTACGAGGTGTGTTCAAACATTATCGCGAATTTTGAATTTACGCGGGTTACGTATATTCAAATTTCGATTTTTTTGTGGCGTTATGTTGGTACTCATGTCTCTCACTTATGCCGCCAAGCTCGGCTGTTTTGAATGTTCACTTAATTGTTGACAGCTGCTTTGCTTGCACGTGTTTTGGATCGTCTTCGATTTTTACCTATTCAAAAAAATGGATCAAAGAACCTGTATCAAATTTTTTTTTCTGAATGGAATAAATGGAATACAAATGTTGAAGAAGGCTTATGGGGACCGAGCTCTACCAAAATCAACAACATTTGATCGGTATAAATTGTTGAAAGAAGGTTGCGAACGTGTTAAAGACGAAGAGCTCCCTGATCAACCATCGACCTCAACGGACCGATGCTCATTGGCACCGCTTGATTTGGCACCGTGTGACTTCTGGCTATTCCCAAACGCGTTTCGAGTCGATTGAGGAGATAAAAGCTAAATCGAAGAAGGCGCTGATGGCTATACCGGAAAGGGACTATTTGGCATGTTTCGAGGATTGGAAAAAACGTTCGCATAGGTGTATTTTATCGGGAAGGGATTACTTTAAAGGGGACAAAATAGATATTCATGAATAAATAAATAATTTAAAAAAAAATTTTAAGTATGCGATACTTTTTGAACAGACCTCGTATAGTTTAGAAGTAAGGCTTGTTTTAACTGAAATAAGCACTTCACCACCTTTACGCATGTTACGATCCTTTCGGTAAATTAAATAGTTATTTGATAAAATATCTGAATCTAAAATATTTGGTTCTAACCAAGTTTCAGTAAAAATGAGAATGTCAGCATTTAAGCCGATACTTTTGAGATATAAATCAACTAGTTTACTCTTCAAGCCTCTTATATTCTGATAATTTAATATAAGAGGATAAACTAGTTTAAATTATTTGATGATGATCCAGCCTCTTGACGTGGTAAAGTTGCAGTTTGACGAGACGATATAGGCTTCCTTTTTGGCACATATTCCTTGACAAGTGTAAACTGTGGCCAAAAAGTCGTGTTACATATAGTTTCGAAAAATTCAAAAGGAACGCTGAGCTTAAATGAAGCGAAGTTCCTTGAATACGTGAAATTGAATTTTTGAACAGCTACACTTGAAGAAGTTATACTGCTCTTTGAAGTAAGAAACTCCAAAATGTCATCTGCAGATGTACACTCGGTGAAGCGCGAGACAAAAATATGTTTGCGTGGCGTTACCGTATTCAATATTTTTGTTGTACGCAAAGAATTTATATCATATCGGTAGTATATTCATAGGATGACAGTAGAAGTGATTGTACCCAGATTGGGGAGAATATATTCATAAATAAGAACTATTTTCATACAAAAACTTAAAAAATGGACGGCATATTTAGAAGTGTTTTTACCCAATTTGGAGTAAATTCATTCATAAATAATAGCTACTTTCGTAAAAAAAAATAAAACAAGCTGTAAGTTTGTATGGGGGCTATACCTAAAAATGGGCGTGGCACCTTAGTTTAACCATACAAAGTAGTGGTTGCCGAGAAAAACTTAAGTTCCAAATTTTAGCTTAATATTTTTATATCTTCACTGAAAAAATGCGTAAAATTAAACAGACGGACAGACAGCCAGACAGACAGTCAGACAGTTAGACAGTCAGACAGTCAGACGGGCATTGCTAACATAAATCGATTCGTCTCGTCGAGCTGATCAATAATATATATACTTTATGGGGTCTCCGATTCCTGCTCTAATGTATTACAAACTTTCCGACAAAGTGATAATACCCTTCACACTATTTGTGGTGGGTATAAAAAAAAACAAAATTTTAATTGAAATATGTAAAATTCTCAATCTCTTGTTCCAATCGTAAATTGTAAAATTTTCGGATTTGTTAAACTGTATTTTACAAGAATTTTGCTACTCAAATCATGCTTCAATCAAGAAAAATATAATATAATAAGAAAAAATTATTAACGTTTTTTTAATTTTTGTTGCTAGGTTTGTTTTTGCTTTTTTTATACCCGCCACACATAGTGCGAAGGGTATATTCAGTTTGTCTGAAAGTTTGTAACGCATTGAAGGAGACGTCGTAGACCCCATAAAGTATATACATATATTCTTGATCAGCTCGACGAGACGAATCGATCTAGCCATGTCCGTCTGTCCGTCTGTCTGTCTGTCTGCATATTTCTAGTCATCTTTTTTGGAACTTAAGGTTTTCTCGGCAACGACTATATTAAGTTCGAGAATGAGAGTGCCACGCCCATTTTTAGGTATAGGTGCCATACAAACTTACCGTTTTTTATATTTTTTGTATAAAAATACTAATTATTTATGAATGTACTCGCTCCCAATTGGGTAAAAACATTTCTTTTGTCATCCAGTGTTAAAACCAAGATGCCACGCCCTCTTTTAGGCATAGTCCCCATATAAACTTTCCGTTTTTCCCGATTTTTTGTATAAAAATACTAATTATTTATGCATATATTCACTCCAATTTGGCTAAAGTCATTCTAATGTCATCCAATGTCAAATCAGATGTGCCACGCCCAATTTTTGGTATAGACCCCATACAAACTTTCCGCCCATTTTCGAATTTTTGTATGAAAATGGATATTATTTATTCATGTATTTACCCATATTGGGTAAAAACTCTTCCAATGTCATGGTGCCACGCCCATTTCTAGGTGTTTCTTCCATACAAACTTACCGCCCATTTCCAGATATTTTCGAGAAATATGTTGTTATACATATCTGTATTTTTAGCACAAAATTTTAAATTAATATTGTGTGTAAACTTGGGTGACCACTGATGATTACACAAAAACTCTTTAAAGATTCGTGTGACGGGTATTTAAGCTTCGGTTCTACCGAAGTTAACGTTTTATCTTGTTTTCATTCATATGATGCTTTTATGTATTAACAATTTCTTACATTTATACATTTAAAAATATACATAAAGACTACAAAAATAATTCTTACATAAGCCGTGACTAGAACCGCTGCAGCAAAGACTCTTACTGAAGAAGCGCCCTTCAATGTGTAAACACAAAAGTGTCACGAGAAACTCATGAAAGACAACAAAATAATAATTTCATCATTAGACAGTGGAAAAAAAAAAAAAAAAATAAAACTATTTTCTTAAAACTTTCCAGAGACCCCCAAATTCAGAATTTATGGTCTAACAAGGAAAAACGTTAACTTCAGTAGAACCGAAGCTTAAATACGCGCCACACAAAACTTTAATTAGTTCATATACTACTGAGGGCATTTGACAAAGGGAATGTGTTTGTAAAATGAAAAATCTTTATTTGTTCTTGTAAATCAATTTCATCCCCTTCAAAGTAGTCCCCCCCCAATAAAATACACTTATGCCAACGTTTTTTCCAATCTTCGAAACATGTCAAATAGTCCCTTTCCGGTATAGCCATCCTCAATAGACTCGAAACGGGAATAGCCAGAAGTCACACGGAATCAAATCAGGCAAATACGATGGTTGCGGAACAATATTGGTTGCTTTTTTGGAGAAAAAAGTCATAAAGAATCGACGCTGTTTTTCAAGAAAATTCATCATTTTTGGTACCAATCGAGACTTGACACGTTTGAGGCCCAAAACATCCTTCAAAATTGTATTAATTGATCCTTTCGATACGCCAATTTCATCAGCAATGTCTCTTATAGTTAATCGAAGGTGTGCAAGCACTACTTTTTTTACTTTTTGGATGTGAGCATCATCCGTTGAGATCGATGGTCGACCAAGGCGCTCTTCGACTTCAACACGTTTTCAACCTTCTTTGAACAATTAATACCAATCATATGTTGTTGAATTTGGTAGAGCTCGGTCCCCGAAAGCCTTCTTCAACATTTCTATTCCATTAATTCCATTCAGAAAACAAAATTTGATGACACTTCTCCGCTCAATTAAATCAGACATTGTAAAAATCGAAAAATGCACTCTTGGTCGTTTGGTAAACACAAGCGTAAATACTGTACTGAATATTACTGATAATAACATTGACATGAAATTTGGCCCAGATGTTATTAACAGTCCTGTCAACTCAAGAAAAAAAGGACTAGCCCGAAATGTTAAACCCGCGAAGTTTAAATTGAAGATTCTCCTTACTTTTTGCCCGCAGTATCAGATCATCAGTGACGTAGATTATACATACTTCGCAAAGGGATTGGATGGGGACCACTCAAATTTTAACCCAAAAATGAGCGTTATAGATCCCCGATCCAAGCCATATCGGTAGTGGATTCATAGGATGACAGTAGAAGTAGCTTTACTCAGAGAAGAGTGAATTTATTCATAAATAAGAACTATTTTCATACAAAAACTCAAAAATGGGCGATAGATTTGTATATGGACTATACCTAAAAATAAAACAAAAAGTGGTAAGTTTGTATAGGGACTTTACCTAGAAATGGGCGTGGCACCTTGGTTCTGACATACAAACTGCCTAAGATTAAAAAAACTTAAGTTTGAAAATTCGTGTCAATATCATTTAAACTTTTCGAGGAAAACGAATAGCAACGATTTGTCTCATCAAGTTGATCAAGAATATACAATATATACTTTATGGAATTTTTGATACTTCTTTTTATGCGTTTCAAACTGGTCGACAAACTGATAATACCCTTCACACTATGTGTGATTTTTCCCTCTGATCTCAATTATGGGGATATAAGTCAATCAATTTTATCTATACTAATATATAAAGAGGAAATGTTTCTTTGTTTGTTTGTCTGTCTGTTTTGAATAGGCTCCGAAACTACTGGACCGATTTTAAAAATTCTTTCACCGTTGGCGAGCTACACTATTCCCGAATGACATAGGCTATGTTTCATTTTCAAAAAAATTAGGGATGCTTACTAAAACTTGAATAATCTAACCCAAGTTGTAAAAAAATAAACAAAACTTTCTTAAATCGAGTGCGCTGCTAAAAAAAAAAAAAAAAAACGCATAAAATTTGCAAAATCTCATCGGTTCTTTATTTGAAACGTTAGATTGGTCCATGACATTTACTTTTTGAAGATAATTTTTAAATTTTGTTTTTTAAAAAGAATAAAATTCACATGATTTGCAAGCGTTGCTCGTTAGTAAGTCCTTTTCTGAAGAAATGTTAAAGTATAAAGAGCATCTTTTTTCTTTCCCACCTTGTCTAAATCCCCCGTAATTTTCCAATACTAATACATGAAAACCCCAAAAAAATATAAAGAGGAAATATTTGATTTTTTGTTTGTTTGTCTGTTTTGAATAGGCTCCGAAACTACTGGACCGATTTAAAAAATTCTTTCACCGTAAGCAAGTGATTTAAATAGTAAGTAAATAAGTGATTCAAATAGTTTGGTTTTTATTTTTCAATTTTTTTTTAAAATAGGTAATAGTTGTACGTTGTATTATTTGGTCATTTGAAAATGCCCAAAAGATCAAGAACTCAACTTTCTAGAAATAGTTCCTTTCTTATTTCTTTAGCGCCAAACGAAGTCATTTGGAAAAAGGCTATTGTACTTCCGGATGTTGGTTAAAAAATATCTAGATAGCGAATGATTATTTGTGAAAAGATTTTTCATTGGCTGTGGCTGTTCTTTAACATTGGGGAGACTAACTTTTCCAGAAGCACAGCACATGCCATTAGCTTCATCGACCCATATCTGGCAGAACACTTAGGGCAGATCTTTGTCATGTCGCCGATTTGGACGGAAGACTGTTGAGCATAATCAATCTGTGGATCGTATCTGAAAGCCGATCTATTACTATGAGCAAAATTTGCGAATTTCTCAAGTCCGCGCGCGGAAGTCCAGTCTTGAGCGTTCGCAGCGGCTTACTGAACAAAATGTGAGAACCTCTCGAGTCGGCGCGCGAGTAGGAAAAAAAGAAAAGGAGGAAAAAAAGAAAAGGGGGAAAAATAGAAGAGGAAAAAAAGAGGAAAAAAAAAGAGGAGGAAAACAGCTTATAGTTGAAATAGCGCATAGTTTTTGAGGGTGAGTAAAACTATGCCATGCATACGAGTGGTCAATGAGAACTAGTTTACGAAACTAGCATAAAAGGACTATTTGAATGTACCTTTCGTCAGTTTACTCTCTTTGTTGCAAATTAAGCTTCATTTATTTAGTTTAGTCCTGACTAGAGCGGAAAAACTAAGTGGCAACTGTTAAATGGGAACTCTGGAATTACTATACCTAATTTGGAGTAAACACATTTATAAATAAAATGTGTTTTCATACAAAACTCGAAAATTGGAATAGGTCGATTTGTTTTGAGTTGTTTTGAAGATTCCTTCATACAATCAAATAAATCAATATTTTTTTTATAATATTGGTACATATATAGGTAATAAATGTATGAGAATGAATGGCAAAATACTTTTATTGCAATAGGGTATACTGGGGTTGATGGTAAAATATAACCCAAGTCTGAGCACACTGCTGGAGTTCATATACAATAAGAAGTATATAAAAGTTAAATATAACAAGGAAAAAAAGTCAACTTCGGCAGAACCATAAAAAAATTCGAATATGGGTGGTAAGTTTGTATGGGAGCTATTCCTAAAAATGAGCTTGACACCTTGTTTTTGACATTGGATGACATAGAAAATATTTTAATCCAATTTTGAGTTAATACATTAATAAATAATTCCTATTTTTATACCAAACTTCAAAAATGGGCGGTAAGTTTGTATGGGGACCATACTTTAAAATGGGCGTGGAATCTTGATTCTAACGTACGAACTGCCTAGGACCAAGAAAAGCTTAAGTTTAAAGTTTCAGGTCAATATCTTAAAACATTCTGAATAAACCGCATCGCAACAGACGGACAGACAGACAGACAGACAGACAGGCAGACAGGCAGACGGACAGACAGACAGACGGACATGGCTAGATAGATTCGTCTGGTTGAGCGGATCAAGAATATATATACTTTATAGGGTGAACGATGCCACCTTTTATGCGTAATAAACTTTCGGACAAACTGAATATACCCGATTACACTATGTGTAAAGTATATATATTCTTGATCAGAGTTGAAAGGCGAGGCGTTATAGCTATGTCTGTTTATCTGTATCTCGGTGAATATAAAAGATAGGGCCACAATATTCGGAACTCTAACTCTCTCTAAGACTCTCCTAAGCCGTCAAGGGTACCACCATACAATCCAACCCAAAATTTGCTGGTTTGTCATGAATACTTCTGTGTAATGTAATCTTTGAACTCTAAATTTAGAATAGATTATGCCTACAATAGTCAAATGAAATATCACAACACTACTATAGCCCCTATACAAATTTACCCATTTTTTTTTTTCGTTTTGTATAAAAATCCAATACAATAAGGAAAGGTATATAAAAATTGGGAACAGGGTATTTTGGAGTCGAGCATACTTCAGCGTTCTTTCTTGTTTTGATTAATTTGTAGCCTTTTTACCCGCTACACCTAGTGGGAAGGGTGTATTCAGTTTGTCGGAAAGTTTGTAACGCATCGTAGACCCCATAAAAAATATATATTCTTGATCAGCTCAACGAGACGAGTCGAGTCGATCTAGCCATCTCCGTCTGTCTGTAGTAACACCTTTCATTTGGTCAGTTTTAATGACAATATGTTTTGTGCTTGTGTCTTAAAAAATACGTGAATTTTTGATGAATTTTTCGTTAATTTTCGTGAATTTTTGATGAAAAAACAGACAAACGTATTCTCCTGACAAATATGGTCAACCCATGTTCACAATAGGATACATGATTAAGGTAGGATCATTGTAGCATACCACTCATACAAACCGAACTTACATATTCATTAAAGAAAAGTTTGTCTAGTGATCATGTGATGGGTATTAAAGCTTCGGTTCCACCGAAGTTAAAGCTATTTTCGAGCAAATATTTATTGATAGCTTTTCGATTAACTTCCTCCAGCCTAAATTAACTGTTTAAGAGATTCTTTACACAAACATATCAGGCTCAAATCGTTTGATAAGTATTAAGCTGAATGAGTACTCAAATTATCTTGAACAAATTTCTATTAAAATGTTCTCACTTTTATTATTTCCGATTTCGATTTCGAGCGTCATAACGACGTCTCAACGTCAATTCTTGTTAAGTTGCGTCGTTTCTTGTAGATTATTGGGAACGATTTTAAACTAAAGAAATTCTTTTTTTTTTTTGCTGATAGATCATTTTTATTGCAAAACTTTTGTGCATGTTGTTTCCATTTAAGAGAAAA
This sequence comes from Leucophenga varia, assembly GCA_018903435.1. Taxonomy (NCBI): domain Eukaryota; kingdom Metazoa; phylum Arthropoda; class Insecta; order Diptera; family Drosophilidae; genus Leucophenga; species Leucophenga varia. The sequence continues at coordinate 38,782 of JAEIFJ010000952.1, forward strand.
ATCATGACAGACTATAATATTATTATTACAGTAGTATCTCGATTCTTGCACGTAATGAAAACCAAGTTCGGTGCATGTTTCGAGGTTGTCGCAGGAACTGAGTTATTATTTTCCATACAATTTTGCGTACATATCTGCATAGCACTGATGTTTAATATTTCAATTCAAAAAAATTAAGTACACATTTTACGTGGAACTGAAAAAATTTAATATTTTTGTTTGTTTTGTGCAAACTTGCTATTTCAGCACCACACTGCTTCTGAGACTCTGGAGCGTCATAATATCCTCTAATGAAACATTGCTTTGCTCCGCCCATTCTAAGCAAATATTAAATGCTGATATAGTCTCCTCTGGTGTAACTTTCTTTGTACTGTGTACCAACGTAGTCGGTTTCTTCATCAACATCGTCGGTTAGGTCATCATCGGTGTGCTCTTCATTTTGTGCTGTGGTCGCCAAATAAGATTCAACAATCCATTGCTCAATTTCGGAAAAGGATATTTGCTGCAACGGTCCTACTTCCTCAAGCAAAGTTGCAATGGATTGAATATTTAATGCGTCGTCAGCTAGCTGAATACGCAACTCTGAAAGAGGGATGCCATCTCTTTATCCCAGTCGGATGATTTATCAAACAGTTTTTGAAATGATGACCGAATTGGAGATATATTTACGGCATTCCAAGCATTCGCTAGAAAGCATATTGCGTCTTTCAAGTTGATATTACGCAGAGAATCGTCTATTGTTTTCCCACGATGAACAATGTGACTTAAGAAGCTTTTTTGTCGTTCATTTTCGTAAGCCTTATAACGTTCTGGTCCATGGGCTGTATAAGAGCTGTACAGTTTGGAGGCAAGCACATTACCACTATACCACCATCATTACTCTGTGACTCGCCTTCTTTGGGATGGCATGGGGTATTATCAATAAGAAAAAGAGCCTTGTCGGGAAGATTTTTGCCACTCAGGAAATTCTTTTACCTGCAGACTTAAGAAATTTTAAGATATTAAAAGGAATGTTTTGAAGGCCAGAAATGTACACACCTCTGGAACAAATGTTCCGTGAAACCATTCTTCAAATAGGGCCAACGTCATCCAAGCACTCCCTTTGTAGACAACCGGCATTTCAGTAAATTTCTTGAATGAACGTGGATTTGACCATTAATTTAACTCTATGATTTCCAGTAGCATTCCTACAAGCAAGAAAAGTAATTCGTTCTTTCCTGATTTTATGTCCCGGAGCGGTGGCTTCTTTTGAGCTCACAAGAGTTTTATCGCTTCCAAAACAGGCCAGACTCATCAGCGTTGTAAATCTGCTCTTAGATGCCGAGTTCGGATTGCTGCAACGAGTTTTTCCATGGTGTGTTAACACGGAACCAGACTTATTGGACAAGGGTTTTTCCCCACATAATTTCTTTAGAATGTCAGCTTTGTCTTTAATTGTCTTTTTCTTTGCCATTATGAAACCGCACCGCGCAAAAGTTTGCTTAAAACTGATTCAAATTGCTACATTTCATAAGAAGCATAAAACTACGGGAAATCCCCGAACAGCATGAAAGAGGAAGACAAAAATGTCGCAAGTATCGAGTATAAAATTTTCAGATGTTTGCGACGTAATTTTGCATTCTTTGTACACGCTCAATATAGGTTTTCGAGGCAGTGCCCCACAGTTGTATCCATATCTCCACGATGGCATTATAACCATTTTATAGATAAGTAGCTTATTGCTAAGCCGTAGCTTACTGGCTGGACGTAAAAGCCAGTTCAGTTTTTTCAGTTTCACTCGACAAGTTCCAGTTATCATAGATATGTAAATAATTTAAAAGCTTGAATTATTAAGAATAAATTAAAAATAAATCATGAATCTGTTTGAATTGGCAAATCCATTGAAAAATCGAGCTTACTTTTCATCGAGATACTACTGTAATAAACTACAATAATAGAAAATTATTATCGAAATCAAGAAAAGTACCAGAGAATATTCTATCAATTGTATGAATATACTGAATTCCGCTGTATGTAGTTGTTACAGAACAAGTTTTTCTTTAAACTGTTTTGTTTTATTTTCAATCTGTCCTTTTCGACAAACAACAAATTGTTAATACTTAACATTGACTTTTAAATAAACATTAATATTAAATTAACAATAACATTAAAGAGGAGTTGGTAGTTGGGAAGGAGTTGGGAGAGGAGTTCAACTTATTCGATGAGGCAAATTCAGTGGGTGGTACCTACGCAGGCGGCGAGTGACATCGCTGTTGTCCAACAGGTTTATGGCAAGGAGGTTGGTGTGCCTATCCAATCTCTTCAGATTGGCAAACCTGAAGGTCTCCTGATGAACCCAAGTGACTCCGAGGTCTTTTTGTATATTCCAATTCGCATGGAACGGGTGCGCTTGAAGATTTTACTGAGTACTCTGTTTTGGAATTTTTGAATCAATTCACAGTTGCTATGAGATCACATACTACTGTAGCCAAAAAGAAGTACGAATGGATGGAATAAATCAAAAAATCAAAAATCAAAAAATCAAAAATCAAATTTGTCATCAATTTCATTCCCTTTAAAATAGTCCCCTCACGATTTAGTACACTTATGCCACCAATTCTACCAGTCTTCGAAGCATGCCAAAAAGTCTTCTTCCGGTATAGTCTTCAGAGCCCGCGCCGATTCACGTTGAATGTCTTCAATCGACCCAAAACGGTTTCCTTGGAGTGGTCTTTTAAGTTTTGGTCGCTCGGAGCCAAATCAGGTGAATAAGGTGGTTGCGGAACGATATTGGTTGCATTTTTTTGCGAAAAAGCCACGATTCAAGAAAACTCATCATTTTTGGTACCAATCGTGACTTGACACGTTTGAGTCCCAAAACATCTTTCAAAATGGTATTAATTGATCCTTTTGATACTTCGTTTTCATCAGCAATGTCTCTTAATAGTTAATCGATGGTGTGCAAGCACTAATTCTTTTACTTTTTGGATGTGAGCATCATCCGTTGAGATCGTTGTTCGACCAGAACGCTCTTCGCCCTTGTTGATTTTAGTAGAGCTCGGTTCCCGTAAGCCTTCTTCAACATTTTCAACGTTTCTGCAGCATTTATTCCATTCAGCACTTCACTGTTGAATAATCGAAAAAATAATTTAAAAATCCGCAAATTCACTTTTTGTGTTGCACAAAAACAGGAGTAACTCAAACACTAATGAATATTTTGAAATATCCATTAGGCCTGGAAGTCCGTAACAGTTGTACCAATTTAAAACAAGAAAGAACGCTGAAGTCTCAACTGCAAGATACCCTATACCCAATCTATATGTACCTTAAGTTACCAATTGTACCAATTTAAAACAAGAAAGAACGCTGAAGTCTCGACTGTAAGATACCCTATACCCAATCTATATGTACCTTAAGTTAGGTTCTATTTTACTACCATACCTCATTGAATTGGATTTTTATAGAAAAACTTAAAAAATCGGGTATATTTTTAAATGGGGTTATTCCTAAAACTTTGTTGGGCCTACCCATATTGGTCAATTTCATTGGGACTACCATACACATAATTTGTACAAAATTTGAACTTCCTCGAATAAAAAACCATGACTTTCTATGTAAAATTTTCTATTTGAATTTTCTAGAATAAAAAACAATGACGTTTTTATGTAAAAACCCAAAATTTTGGGGGAAATTTGTATGGGGCTGTGCCTAAAATTTTGTTGGTCCTACCCATATTGGGATATTTTATTGGGTCTATCATAGACATAATTTATACTTAATTTGAATAATGACATTTTTATGCAAAATCCCAAAATTTTGGGGTAGATTTGTATGGGGGTACTCTTTAAAATGGGTCTAGAGAAAAACCGTTTGTAAGTGCAAACTTGACGGCCTAGGAGAGTCTAAATTTAAATTTTGAAAGCTCTACCTCTTATAGTCTCCGAGATAATCGTTTTCATACGGCAGACAGCATGACAGACGGACAGACGGACGAACAGACAGACATAGCTAGTTCGACTCCTCTTCCAATGCTGATCGAGAATATATATACTTTATTGGGTCTATCTTGCCTCCTTCTGTCTGTTACATACATTCGCACAAACTTAATATACCCTTTTACCCTTTGGATACAGGGTATAAAAATATATTGAGCGAAAATATTTACCCGTGTAATTTAAATAAAGGGTGGTTAAATTTCAAGGTCCGATGTTGAATGTGAACCACACTTAAACGTCAAGTTTTTTCCTGCTTTTCTTTTGACATTTCTCAACTTCAGACTAACTCAATTTGAACCATGGAAAGATACACAATCGAGCAACGCGTTAAAGTTATTCAGGCCTATTATAAAAATGGGCGTTCAAATCAAAATGCATATCGTGCACTTCGTGACTTTTTCGGTCAATTTAATCGTCAAAATGTGCGTACAATCGGAAAAATCGTCCAAAAATTTGAGCAAACCGAGTCTGTTGGAGATGTGAAAACACCAGTGCATGCTCGTACAGCTCGTACTGCAGAAAATATTGCTGCTGTTCGCGATAGTGTGGCTGAAGAGCCGCCCACCTCAACTCGTCGTCGTGCCCAACAATTGCACCTCTCACGCTCGTCGTTGATGAATATTATGCATAAAGACTTGCATTTACACGCTTACAAGGTTCAATTGACTCAAGAACTAAAGCCTCTTGACCATTTCAAGCGTCGTCAATGGTCAGAATGGTGGCAAGAAATGGCAACAGTGGATGATCAATTTTCGAAGGAAATCATCTTCAGTGGTGAGGCACATTTTCACCTCAGTGGATTCGTCAATAAGCAGAATTGCCGCATTTGGGCGAATGAGAATTCAAGAGTGATTGTCGAAAAACCAATGCATCCACAAAGAGTGACTGTTTGGTGCGGTTTATGGGCTGGCGGCATCATAGGGCCGTACTTCTTCGAAAATGAGGGTGGCCAGGCAATTACTGTGGATGGTGTTCGCTATTTTGAGATGATAACAAACTTTTTGTGGCCTGAATTGGGAGATATGGATGTGGACGATATGTGGTTTCAACAGGACGGTGCCACTTGCCACACAGCTAACGAAACAATGGCTCTTTTGCGCGAAAAATTTGATGGCCGAATAATCTCACGTCGCGGCGTTGTCTGGATTGAACTGGCCGCCAAGATCATGTGATTTGACACCGTTGGACTTCTTTCTTTGGGGTTATTTAAAAGAAAAGGTGTACGCCAACAACAATTCAAGAGCTAAAGGATGAGATAATTCGGCACATTAACGTCATTGAACCTCAGCGTCATCGAAAATTTAGACCATCGGATGGACGTGTGCCGCCGAAGCCGTGGCGGCCATTTGGCCGATATTTTGTTCCATACATAATTGAGTCATACCAATATATCATAATAAAAAGAAATGTCAATAATTTCCTAAATAATTCGTGTTTTATTCAAAATCAACATCGGCCCTTGAAATTTAACCACCCTTTAGAATTAAATTCCTACTACTTTTTTATAAGAAACTTGACGCGAAGCCTCAGGGAGAATCTTTTTCCCAGAAGGCATACATAATTTTTCAACATTCAATTGCTTTTTCTAATTGATTAGTTGAGGTCTCCATGTCAACATTTATTGAGCTCCAGGCCTTGGTACTTGGCAGTGTCACTGGTTGAGTAGGATAGGTGGACCGACAAAAAAAATTCATGTAATGATATTGGAACATCGGAGAAAGTGTGTGAGGTGACTGAAGCTGTAGCAATTTCAATAGAGCGGTGGTATGAAGTAATCATCACTGAATCATATTTTGAAAATATTGACAATTTCAAATGTTTTGAAAAAAATACTCCAGAACATCAAGCAATCCATTTTAAATACATCAAAAATTCATTATTATTTCTTATTGTATTTTTGAATATTACAAAGTAAAAACATTTATAGAAAAAAATAAAAAATATTAAATTTGTTAAAAAATAAAAATGAGCGATACGAAAAATAGTAGCATCGCTTCTCCATATGGCTCCAGTAGGGATGGCTGTGCTCAAGCCGAATGTAAAGCGGCAGAACTGTATGTATAGAAAACTGTTTGTACAGCTACCCAATTAAAGCCAAAATTATTTCTTCTATACATTTTCTTTATTTAATTTATCTTTTAGCACCCACAGATAAAGAGACCGAGGATCGCAAGGTCGGCAACGACTCAGAGAGCAAGTTACTCGATGGAGCTGAGGGTGGTGATAGGCCCGAGAACTAAACACAACAGATTGAGAGCAACGTCTTTGATGTTGTAAAAATGTAGGCGTATAACTTGTTTCAGATTTTTTTTATGGGTCGGAGAAAGAATTCTTCAATAAACTATTTAAATTTAATCATTTAAAAAACGTTTTTTTTTTTTTTTTTTGTTGTGGCGACAAATACTTTTCGCCTTGTGTAGTCAGCTTGTTCTATTACGGTTGCCTTTTATACTCGGAGAATGTGCAATCCAAAGGTGTTGGTACTCCTTCCCGTTTCAATCTTGGTTTCCGCTTGCTTATTTCATGAAGATGGGTGGAATTCAGTTCTTGATCAATACTGTAAGCGAACTGATATTGCAACATTGTCAAATGACTTATTGGAGGCTCTACCGCTGAACGCAGCAGAACAGAACGCCGACGGTGAGGGACTTAAATGTAAGAACGTGGAACTTAACCGTTGGAACCAGCTGTTGAAGAAAGCAGCGACGTCTTACAGAGAGAGTCGCAGCCCAACACAGCTGAAAAAAGAGACGATTAAGACAAGTCGTACTGCCTGCCCGTTCAGCGAATGAAATATTAACGTAACCATGAGTTTAATGACATCCACACAAGTTTCCAAACCTAAAATGTCAAATGGTTTTACCCAGAGGTAATATATTCATAAATAAGAACTATTTTCATACATAAACTGAAAATAAGCGCTAGGTTTGTATGGGAGCGAGACACCTTGCTTTTGATATTGGATGCCTTTAGAAGTGTTTTTATCCAATTTGTAGTGTACATTCAAAAATAATAACTATATTCATACAAAAAATCTAAAAAAAGTGGAAAGCTTTTTTGGGGGCTACACCTAAAAATGGGCTTGGCACCTTGGTTTCGACATTTAATGATATACAGCCTCAAAGCTGAAGTTCCCTGTACTCAAGGACAGTCTGCGTTGTTCAGATTGACTGCGAGTGGATTCCAAGTACTTCGTCTTGTTCTCGTTGACCGTCAGTCCTATAGCACGACATTCTTTTTCGATGTCTGAGAACGCGCCGGTGATCGCACGAGCATTTTTGCCGATTATATATATGTCGTCGGCATATGCAAGCAGCATAGTTCCTTTATAGAAAATATTGCCGGTCCGGTCGACGTTTGGACACAGAGCTATAAATACCCAATAAAAATTAGTATTAATAAAATCAAAATTGTGCAGCAGACAGAGAAGGCAAAATACATTGCAAAACATGACCCTGCACGCGTATGTATCTTATAGATACACAACTATTTTTGGAAAAATAATCATTTAATTAAGCTGAACTGACGCCTGTGTTTGACTTGTTACTTCAAGTGACTCGATGAGCAAACTAAATATGCACTTTGGCTTTTTTCCATTTAAACATTCTGTGCGACATTTATAGATACATATTTATACATATGGTATATGTATATGCAACTATAAAGATACAAAAATGGAGTATATACGCACATTGAAGCACATTGAGCGTCCGAAATATTTAGTAACGGAAGTCATTGTGCTTTTGTGACATCATTTTTTATCTTTGTTTCTGTGTGAACAAGTACGACTTTTTTTGTCCTTCTCTCGCATTGTTTTTCTCTTAAAATAATGAGTTTTCTTTGAGTGTGTTTATAAATTTTGCATGCAAATGATAAAGTTTTTGTAAGAAATATAAAAAAATATGTTTTGAGTGTTTTTTGCAAACTGCGCTATGAATATCTATAAAGTGTTTTAAGTGTATTAAACCAGGGGTGTGAAATAAATTTAATTTCGATTGTTTTTAAAGCACTTCTAAAATTCAATAAAATAATGAATATATCTTAGTATATATTTATGCTTTACCCATCCGGAGCTCAAATGGCACATGGTGCAGGTCGAGCGTGAAGATGGCTGAGGAGTTCACGTCACTTCTGGCAAACACCTTCACCCCCTTCAGTACATGCAGCGCTGAAGAAGCTGACCCCACCCAAGCTTTTCTGGAATCTCCATGCTATATGGCCCTTACGATTTTTATAAAATACTAGCAACTCGCCCCGGCTTCGCAGGTATCCGCGGCTTTGCTCCTCCCCTCCCCCTCCCCCTTTTTCCTCTTTTTCTTTTCTTCTTTTTTTCTTTTTCTCCTCCTTTTCTTTTTTCCTTTTTTATCCTTTCCATCAATTATCAGTCATCAATGATTTCTGATCGGTAATTAAAATTGTTTGTTGCTTACTTCATATAATCTTATATCATTTTTATCCCAATGGGGACAATCATTAAATTTTTTTTTAAATGGGCGGTAAGTTTGTATGGAAGAAACCAAAGAGTTTGGTTACCTAATATGGAGTAAATTCATGAAGAAATCATAACCATTTTAATACAAAAATTCGAAAATGGGCGGAAATTTTGTATGGGGACTATGCCAAAAAATGGGGGGGGCCCCCCCTTTTTAAATTTGAGGGCATTAGAAAATTTTTGAGCCAAATTGGGGGGAAAAAAAACAAAAAAAAAAAAAAATTTCATAAAAAAAACGAAAAAAAAAAAAAATTTTATAGGGGGGGGTGGCTAAAAGGGGGGGGGGGATCTTGGTTTTACATTTAAAAAAAAAAAAAAAGTTTTTTTCCCAATTTAGAGGAAAAAATTCAAAAAAAAATAAAATTTTTTTAAAAAAAAAAAAAAAAAAAAAATAATTTTATGGGGGGTTACCCTAAAAAGGGGGGGGCCCCTTATTTTCAACCCCTAAAAATTCTTGGCGGGGAAAAATAAATTTCCAAATTTCAAAAAAATAAAAAAATTTTTAAAAAAAAAAAGAAAAAAAATAAAAAAAAAAAAAAAAAAGACAAAAAGAAAAAAAAAAAGAAAAAGACAAGGATAATTCGACTCCCCTACCTCTCCAAAAATAAATAAAAAATAAATTTAACTCTTTCTCCTTCAACTTCAAACTAATAAAAAAACTAAAAAAAAAACAAACACTAAAAAACACCTTTAAAAAAGAGAAAAAAAAAAAAAAAAAAAATAATTTAAATTTAAAAAAAAAAAGCAAAAGGGTAAGGGTTTTTTAAATGTTAAATTTTTAAAAATTTTTAAATAAAATTAAAAAAAAATAAATTAAATAAATTTAAAAATTTTAATTGCGAACTTAATCTTTAAAAAAATTTACGATCTCCTGTTTCAGCCACGGAATTCCAAGAACATCGTGAATGGTTTTGTTATCAATAAAGACGTGTGCATCTGAAATCATTCTTAAGACTTTGTTTTGAAATCTTTGAATTATTTCAATATTGGAATCACTTACCACTCTCCATAGTTGAATGTCATATGTCCAGACCGGTTTCAGATTTACCTTGTAAAGTAGATTCTTGTTACGCAACTTTAGTAAAAACACTTCGATGTCAAAACTAAGGTGCCTCGCCCATTTTTAGGTACAGCCCCCATACGAATTTTCCGCCCATTTTCTAATTAATGTGTTATTATTTATGAATGTATTCACTCTAAATGTTGTAAAAACATTTTTAATGACTTTACAAACTCACTCAAGAAAATGTTGATTATTCTGTCCTTAGGTTAAAATTTGACCCCATTATTTTACCTGTTACACTAATGTAAACAGGTATATTCAGTTTGTCGGCAAGTTTGTAACGCATTAAAGGAGGCATCGTAGACCCTAAAAGTATACATATATATTGGGTTGTTCAATAATTAATGTTGTATCTGTGATCGAATTTTGACGCTTTATTTGACATACTTAGAATTATCCGATTTATTATGCACCGTTTTGTTCGCTAACTTGTTGCCATTTAGAAGGCAACTTCATTATGCCCCCTTATAAAACCCCCCTCCCTATTTGCAAAAAACTCAGACAACCAGTTTTCGCAAGCCTTTTTGAGGCCAACGTAGTACCACCAAGAGCTTTTTGCATGGCCCGGAATAGATGGTAATCATTTGGTGTCAGGTCCGGACTATACGGTGGGTGCGATAGGACATCCCATCCGAGCTCCCTTAGCATCTGGCGGGTCATCAAAGATGTGTGAGGCCGAGCGTTGTCCTGGTGGAACACAACACCATTCCGATTAACCAATTCCGGCCGCTTCTGGTCAACCGACTGCTTCAAATGGTCGAGTTGCTCGCAGTAGATGATCGAATTAAGCGTTTGACCATAGTTGAGCAGCTCATAGTGGATGATTCCCTTCCAATCCCACCACACACACAGCAAAACCTTAATGGCCGTCAATCCGGGCTTGGCGATGGTTTGGGTCGGCTCGCCGCGCTTGATCCACGACCTTTTCGCTGGACGTTATCGCAAGTGATCCACTTTTCATCTCCAGTCACCATCCGCTTTAAAAATGGGTCGAGTTTGTTCCGTTTCAGCAGCGTATCACAAGCGTTTATGCGATCCAAAAGATTTTTTTGCGTTAGTTCGTGTGGCACCCAAACATATAGCTTTTATTGAAATCTAATCTTCTGCAAATGGTTCCAAATGGTTGTATATCTTATACCCAGTTCCTGGCCAATCGAACGAGTGCTAATATGCCGGTCCACTTGAATTATTTCGACTATTTTATCGGTTTCTACGAGGATTGGCCTACCAGTAAGGGGTACATCTTTGACATCCACTAAACCAGAACGAAATCGATTGAACCAACGCTATGCTGTGAGAATCGTTACAGCATCGGGCCCATTAACTTTACAAATTTTTTCGGCCGCCTTCGTTGGATTTTTACCTCTCAGGTAGTAAAAACGTAAAATATGGCGAATTTCTTGCTTGGTGGACTCCATCTTTGCCGCACTTTAACTTGAGACTGAAACATATGATCACAACACAGTCAAGAAACACTTGTAGCACTGGGTGTCCTCTTTAAATCGCCGTACAGGATGACCCGATGCGATTAGTACAACCTAAGATATGTTAAAGAGTCGCCATTTATTGAAAAAATACGACATTACTTATTGAACAACCCTATATTATTGATCAGCTCGATGAGACGAGTCGATTTGGCCATGTCCGTCTGTCTGTTTGTTTGTTGCTGCGCGATATATTCGCTCAGTTTTAAAGATATTGGGCTGAAATTTTAAACTTAAGTTTTTCTAGGTCCTGGGTACTTTCTATGTTAAAATCAATGTGCCACGCTCACTTTTAGGTATAGCTCCCATATGAAAGTACAACATTTTGTCAAGTTCTTAAAAGAAAACAAGCAAGAATGTTAACTTCGGAAGCACCGAAGCTCAAATACCCGCCACACATAACTTTATTCATTTTCTTGAAAAAATAAAAAAAAACAAGGAAAAACGGTAACTTCGGTGGAACCGAAGCTTAAATACCCATCACACGAATCTTTGAATAGTTTATGTGTTATCATAAGTGGATTATATACATTTATAAATATATATTTGAAAATAATTACTTTTTCATACATTTGTTCGAAAATAATCGATAAGTTTGTATGGGTGCTATAGCTACAAATGGGCGTGGCACCTTGGTTTTGATATTGGATGTCATTAGAAGTGTTTTTACCCAAATTTGAGTGAATAGTTTCAAAAATAATACCTATTTTAATACAAAAATTCGAGAATGGGCGGTAAGTTTGTATGGGGGCTATATTCAAAAATGGGCGTGGCAGCTTGGATTTGATATTGGATGACATTAGAAGTATTTTTTGCAAACTTTGAGTGACTACATTCATAAATAATAGCTATTTTCATAGAAAAAATCCGAAAAAAAACGGTAAGTTTGTATGGGGGCTATATCTAAAAATGGGCGTGGCACCTTGGTTCTGGTATACAAACTAACTAGGAGCACAAAAAGCTTAAGTTTCGAATTTCAGGTCAATATCTTTAAAACTTTCCGAGTAACAGCCATCGCAACAGACAGACAGACAGACAGACGGACAGACGGACAGACAGACGGACAGACAGACGGACATGGCTAAATCGATTCGTGTCATCGAGCTGATCAATAATATATATACTTTATGGGGTCTCCGATGTCTCCTTCAATGCGTTGCAAACTTTCGGACAAACTGAATATACCCTCCACACTATGTGTGGCGGGTATAAAAAAGGTGAGTTTGTATGGGACTATATGTTATAGTGGCTCTATCCTTGTCATATCGGAAGCATATTCATAGGATAATAGTAGAAGTAATTTTACACAGATTGGAGTGAATATATCCATAAATAAGAACTATTTTCATACAAAGTCTGAAAAATGGGCGTTTGGTTTGTATGGGGGCCGTATAAAAAAATGGGCGTGGCACCTTTCTTTTGAAATTGGATGTCATTAAAGTGCTTTTATCCATATTTGTAGTAAATACATTTACAAATAATAGCAATTTTCATACAAAAAATCGAAAAAATGGTAAGTTTGCATGGAGGCTATATCTAAAAATGGGCGTGGCACCTTTCTTCTGATATTGGATGGATGGATATTGGATTAAAAATGTTTTTACCCGATTTGTAGTCAAAACATTCATAAATAATAACTATTTTCATACAAAAAAAATGGTGAGTTTGCATGAGGGCTATATCTAAAAATGAGCGTGGCTCCTTGGTTCTGACATACAAACTGCCTAGGAACACAAAAAAGCTTAAGTTTAAAGTTTCAGGTCAATATCTTTAAAACTTTCCGAGAAAAACGCATTGCAACAGACAGACGGACGGACGGACGGACAGACAGACAGACGGACATGGCTAAATCGATTCGTCTCGTCGAGCTGATCAATAATATATATACTTTATGGGGTCTCCGATGTCTTCTTTGATGCGTTACAAACTTTCCGACAAACTGATAATACCCTTCACACCATGTGTGGCGGGTATAAAAAGTTCAATTCGGTCGAGTCATTCTCGAGTTTTAGCGTTGTTAATGCACAGCTTAACCCGCAATATTTGAGTTTTTGTAAGAAAAATGATTTATTTATGAAGCGATTTGTGTCAAATACGGTAAAAAGACTTCTAATATCAACCCATGTTTAAAAAGGCCCGTGGTTGAGGTGTGTCCAATATATCGTGTAGGCCCCATACGAATAAACCACCACCATTTTTGAGTTTTTATAAGAAAAATTATTTATTTATAAAGCGATTTGGTTCAAATACGGTAGAAACATTTCTTATATTAACCCATGTTTTCAAAAAGGACCCATGGTTGGGATAAGATCACTATAACATATAACCCTTATAGAAATTTACTTCTAATTTTTAAGTATTTGTATGAATAAAATGTAGTGAAGCGATTTGTTTCAAATATCTTCAAAAAAAAAATTATTGTAGCAACATATGATCACAAAATGACTTATGATTAAAGTAGTAGCACATAACCTCTTTACAAACCGATCGCAAATATTCATGATTTGCGATCGTAGCTACACTGTAGCTGACTATGTCAAGCCGTCTGTTTAAAGGTGTATAAAACAATGAAATACAATACAGTTGTATTGTCATCATCGCTAGAGTAGATATTTGTTATTCACTCTTTTCTGCCTTTGTCAACATTGCTGACGTTGTTTAACAAGTATTTTACAAGTATTATTAAAAGATTGATTTAAATTGGTGTTTTCACAATATATTGTGAATTGTAGACCAATTAAAATTGTAATTTCAACAACGTTTTTTTCCCTCTGTGTCAATAAATAAACTGTTCTTACTTTACTTAAGATAAATATTTATTTTATGCCATACACTTTCCAACAAAATTCAAAATTCTTATATTTAAAAACTTTATTCATTATTCGTAATGACAGAGGTTATATTTAATGGTCTGCTACATATGTACATATATCTTTCGTAATATAAAAAATCTACTCACGTTTATGATAAATAGCCTCAAAAAAAGCCTGACTTATAACTTTTCAATTACCCTTACTTGACGATTAAATTAGTCATGGGAGGCATAATACATACATATAATGAAATTTACGTTCGCCTTTGAACCGCACACTAAACGATAAATGTACTCCCGGATAATACGATCCCAAATTACTTGACTAAACTTCTCCTGCCAATTTCGATAAATGGAAAAATGAAACCTAAGATGAGTAGTTTTATCAACTCGGAATTCATGTATTGATAGAAATATAACAAAAATATATTAAAATTTAATTTTTCTGATCGAATAAAATATATAAACTAAGTTGCGATTCTAGTATAAATTAATTCTAATCATCATACCTATTAATGATCGATTTGAAACATTAAACTGGCCAGTCAATCTGAGTGAATCAGATTAATATATTGATCTTAAGAATAAATTCAACAAATACTCTCTAACAAAGAATAACAGGAAAACATGTTAACTTTGTTGGAGCCGAAGCTTTAAATAGTTTATATGTGATCATCTGCGGCTTAGATAGAACTTCGATATGGGATGGGTGTACGTCAACGCTGAGATACAACTCAAGTTTATACAAAATATTGGTAAAAAAAAAACTGGTAACAATAATTTCCTTAAAAATATCAGAAAATGTGAGGAAAGTTAGTATAGGGCTATATGTTACAGTGACCCGATCTTAACATATCGGTACATAGGATGACATAAGAAGTGGTATTTGTTCAGAAATAATAAGCATTTTCATAAAAAACCTTGAAAATGGGAGATAGGTAAAAATAGGCGTTGCACACTAGAGTTGACATTGGATGACATTAGAAGTATTTTTACCCAATTAGGAGTGAATACATTAATAAATAAGAGATATTTTCAAACAAAAAATCGGAAAAAAACGGTAAGTGTATATGGGGGCTTTACCTAAAAATGGCTAACACTGAGCGAATGAGTTCCCCTAGTCACATGCTAGATCGACTCGTCTTATAGAGCTGATCAAAAAAAAAAATATATATAGACCTTATATAGTCTAAGACGTCTACTTTAGTGCGTTATAATTTTTCCGACAAACGGAATTTAAAACAAGGAAAAACGTTAACTTCGGTAGCACCGAAGCTCAAATACCCGCCACACGAAACTCTAATCATTTTCTTGAAAAAATAAAAAAAGTGGAAGGTGACTTTATATGGGGTCTATATGTTTTAGTGGCCCGATTCTTGTCATGTCGGAAGCATATTCATAGGATAACAGTAGAAGTGATTTAACCCAGATTGGAGTGAATATATCCATAAATAAGAACTATGTTCATACAAAATCTGAAAAATGGGCGCTAGGTTTGTGTGGGAGTCATATCTAAAAATGGGCGTGGCACCTTGCTTTTGATATCCGATGATATAAGATGTGTTTTTAGGAAATTTGGAGTGAGTAGATTCTTAAATAATTATCATTTTCATACAAAAATTCGAAAATTAGCGGTAAGTTTCTTTTAGGGATATACCTAAAAATGGACGTGGCTCATTTGATTTGACATTGGATGACATTAAAAGTGTTTTTACTAATTTAGAGTGAATATATGCATAAATAATAACTATTTTCATACAAAAAAATCTAAAAAAACGGTAAGTTTGTATGGGGGCTATGCCTAAAAGAGGGCGTGACATCTTGGTTTTAACACTGGATGACAAAAGAAATGTTTTTACCCAATTGGGAGCGAATACATTCATAAATAATTAGTATTTTTAAACAAAAAATCGAAAAAAAACGGTAAGTTTGTATGGGGGTTATCATAAACTTTCCGACAAACTCAATATGTGTAACAGCTATAAAAAAATTAGACCCCCCCCAACCTGAAGATAAAAACTAGAACCGTCACTGTATGTATATAAATTGTTTTGTAATTCATTATTGACGTTTTGCCCGAAACACATGAACATCCATCTATAAACATACACATACATACACATATACGTGTTTAAATAGTTATTTATTAACGTATAAATGTATGAATGTAATTTTGTCTGCGGTCTGCTAAATTATACCAAGTCAATCACTCAAGAAAATACTCATACTACGCTTGAACATTCTTTCGGTTATTATTGATTTCCAGCATATTATATTTTTTGTTGTTCCCGCTGTTGTAATTAATTTTCCCATCGAATGCAGAGGTAGCTATTCTTTATTGAGGGAAACGATCGCCTAAACACATTGTTGTTATATACAATATTCAATTCTTTGGTTTTCGTAGATTTTCTCTTAAACCATCTTCATTCGTTTCTTTTTGAGCAACTTTTATTTCCTATTAATAAAAAAAGGTTTCATTCTGCTACAGACGATTATAAAAGTCTAAGTAAATTTGTTTTCGATTTTAGATCAAGCTCAGCTGCCGAGATCTGCGGAAGTCGAGGAAAAGGAAAAACCCATTTATAAAAACAAAAAAAAATTTTCTATTTTCTATTTTTTTTTTTTTTTTTTAAATTCTTAATTGTGAATAACATTATTTTGTTTGTCCATTAAAAGGACTGAATAGGATCAAAGTATTAAATGTTAATATAAAATTATAGTGCATAAAAAAGACTGTTAAAATGATTTACATCGCTGTGGTACGTAAATGGAAGAAATATTATAAATAATTTTAAAAAAATAAATTAAATAGTATCCCGTGTAAACCTATCCTCAAGTCAATTGGATAGTTGATACAAAAAATAAAGACATGTCTTTAAAGCAACAATTTTTAGTGTAGAAGTTTATATGTTACATGTGTGTGCGAATGAATAATGAAGTGATCCGATATGAATTTATTGATGATAAATTAAAAGAGTTAATTTAAATTGACTAAAAAAATAAACAAAAAGTTTCCGATAAATTTAAAAAGTATTTGACAAGTTTTTGGTATTTCAAATATTTTTTTTTTAGAAATTTGAAAGGGCTGATAGAAGGAAAAAAATAGTTTTAACTTAGCTTTGGAGAAGTAGCTCAACATAAGAAAAGCTGCAGAATTTCTCGAAAGGATGTCTGAACTTTAAAATTGTTAGTGAATTATGATTGCAAGCTTTACTGCGGATTAAAATATATTAAAATGAAAACCATGTTGCGGAAATTTATTCACCGGAGTAATCCAATTTTTTATGCCTTTGTTACATAAATGGGCGGGGATTTCACCAATGATGCGAATTATATTGTACTCTGGTTAATCAATTGTTGTTTTTTTGTGGTCGTTAAAGAGACTTGATCATAGTTACTGTACTCTTCTGCAAATAAAAAGTTTTGGTATGTAATAAAACTCAACAATTTTAAAAATGAATACAAAATATTGGCAACTAATGATTGGGTCTTCATTATATTCAATATTTCGCATATTAAATATATAGAATAAAACATGCCAAACATTTAAAGTATTCTATCCAGCTATGTTCGTCTGTCACCAAACTTATAGAAAAGATTCTTTTGAACCCCTCGAAGTTCAATAATTGTAAAATTTGTATATTCGCATTTTTTGGGGTAGCCTCAATAAAAGCCTATCCCTAAACTCGATATGAATTAATCTAAGAAAAATATCTCAATCATGTGCAAATCGGACTTTTTTTGAATTATCTAAGAAAAACGAAATATTGCATGAACTATTTTTATGACACAGCTTCACTAGGGTGGTCCAAAACTTTGTGATATGGGCAAATATATTAAACAAAATTTTTATGCTCCCATCCCCTAGGATTAATCTATATTGAAAATAATATATAAAATAATAATTAAAATTAAAAAAATTAATGATTAGATGTAGGGAATTATAATCTACGATCATTTTTGGGAAATTGGAGGGTTTGGCGGCATTAAATATCTCGTATAACGGACGTACCGGTGTGACCGAAGCTTAAATACCGGCACACGTATTTTTAAATAGTTAATGTGTTATCATCAGTGGCATAGATAAACATCGAGATGGGATGAGAGGGAGTCAATGGGTCAATTCAAGTTTAGACACGATTTTAATCTAAAAATACAGATATTCAGAAAAATTCAAAAGTAATCGATAAGTTTGTGTGGGCCCTATTCCTTAAAATTGGCGTGGTTGCGATATTGGATGATATTTGAAGTATTTTTACCCAATTTGGAGTCAATATACTGCTAAATAATAACCATTTTCATACAAAAAATCGCAAATGGTCGGTAAGTTTGTATGGGGGATATATTTAAAAATGGGCGTGGCACATTTGTTTTGACAACGGATCATATAAAAAATTGAACATTTGCGGCCAGTTTGTCTGGGGGCTATACCTAAAAATGGGCTTGGCACTTTCATATTCAAACTTGACCTGGTCGTTGCCGAGGAAACTTAAGTTCCAAATTTCAGCTAAGTACCTCCAGTAGTCTCCGAGAAAATCGCGTTGAAATAAACAGACAGACAGACAGACAGGCGGACGGACATGGCTAGATCGACTCGCCTCATTGAGCTGATCAAGAATATATATACTTTAGTGCGTTACAAACTTTCCGACAGACTGAATGTACCCGTTTACACTATGTGTAACGGGTATAAAAAAAGGGTTTTCTTATTTTCGATAAAGAACGATGCTCGGTGGTGGGAGCAGAAACATTTTTTTGCCCACCCTAAGCCTCACCCCCTAAATTAAAATTTTAAACTTTCGCAACTGTTTAACTATTCTATAACTGTTCAACCTTCTTAAAAATCGATAAACACCGTACTATAAAACTGTAGTATTGATACAAGGTATATCAAAGTGGAGTCTACTTAACTCTTTCTTGATTAAATTTTATACCTCAAGCTCGAACCAGGAATTATTAGTTTAACTTTAAAGGAAAGAAATATAGCCTTTTACTTATAAAGTACAGTTTATAAAAAGTTTTATATAAAAAGTGGATAATTTTTACATTTTTGTAGCCCATGTACTAGTTCTAAGAGGACGTGATTTTTCAATATTTTTTTTTACATACCTGCACGAAAACGCTTACCAACTTTTAAATTCTGACTTAAGATTCAATTTAGTGATCCAAAAATTATCACAAAAATATGAATGAAAAAAAGAACTCCGGCAATTATTTCTATTATTTCATTTTTATTTAAAATACTTAAGACAACAAACTTGCTAATTTTGATAAGGATTCATAATATTACCAGTAAACATCACTTAACGCTTTGATTTTTTTTAATACAAACAAGAAAAAACCTTAACTTCGGTGGAACCGAAGCTGAAATACCCGCCACACAACACTTTTAATAGTTTATATGGTCACCAGGGGCTTTGATTAAATTTCACAAAGGATTTGGTCAAATTTGTATAACACTTTAACTGCATAGGGCTGAGAAAAGCTTAAGTTCCAAATATCTAGTAATATCTTTAAAACTAAGCAAATGAATCACATAACTACAGACAGACGGACATGGCTAGATCGACTAGTCTCCTCCTGCTGATCAAGAATATACATACTTTATGGAGACTCCGATTCCTGCTTTAATGCTTTAAAAATATTCGGAAAAACTGAATATACCCGTTTACACTATGTGTATAATGTAGCCTACGTTCTTCCTGAACTCCATTTATTGAGGAAAGAATTATTTTAAATCGAGTGAAAAGTTTCGAAAATTACCCCCTACAAACAAACATACAAACTTTTCCTCTTTATAACGTTAGCAAAGTTGAAACAATGAATTCTCAAAATTTCTTTTAAATTGCAAATCGCAAGTACTGATAATTTGCAAAATATTTCCGATATCAAATGGACAGAGTTTGAATAAGTGAAATGAAAAGTAAATGCAAAATAAAGCATTAAAAAAACTCTGTCTCCTATCTGAAAATATTTTTATTTTATTCTGTGATGATTAAAAATTGTATCTTTGTACTTTTTAATAACATTAAATTAAGTATTAGAGTTGTTATGTGGTCAATATTATATCATTATTCGTCGATATAGTCACCAAAGTACAAATATTTTTTATTTGATTTCTTACTAATTGAGGAATGAACAAAACAAAGTGATAAAACATTGGTGGAACTTTATACAAGCCCTAACTACTATTAGATTTCTGAAAAGTTTTTTATTGTCTTTCTTTTGATATCATAATATAAAGGGTGGTTAAATTTCAAGGGCCGATGTTGATTTTGAATAAAACACGAATTATTTAGGAAATTATTGACATTTCTTTTTATTATGATATATTGGTATGACTTAATTATGTATCGAAAAAATATCGGCCAAATGGCCGCCACGGCTTCGGCGGCACACGTCCATCCGATGGTCTAAATTTTCGATGACGCTGAGGTATAATTGAGGTTCAATGTCGTTAATGTGCCGAATTATCTCATCCTTTAGCTCTTGAATTGTTGTTGGCTTATTGGCGTACACCTTTTCTTTCAAATAACCCCAAAGAAAGAAGTCCAACGGTGTCAAATCACATGATCTTGGCGGCCAGTTCATTCCAGACATCGCCGCGACGTGAGATTATTCGGCCATCAAATTTTTCGCGCAAAAGAGCCATTGTTTCGTTAGCTGTATGGCAAGTGGCACCGTCCTGTTGAAACCACATATCGTCCACATCCATATCTTCCAATTCAGGCCACAAAAAGTTTGTTATCATCTCACGATAGCGAACACCATCCACAGTAATTGCCTGGCCAGCCTCATTTTCGAAGAAGTACGGCCCTATGATGCTGCCAGCCCATAAACCGCACCAAACAGTCACTCTTTGTGGATGCATTGGTTTTTCGACAATCACTCTTGAATTCTCATTCGCCGCGAAATGCGGCAATTCTGCTTATTGACGAATCCACTGAGAACGATTAAATTGACCAAAAAAATCACGAAGTGCACGATATGCATTTTGGTTTGAACGTCCATTTTCATATTAGGCCTGAATAACTTTAACGCGTTGCTCGATTTTATTTTATGGTTCAAATTGAGTTAGTCTGAAGTTGAGAAATGTCAAAAGAAATGCATGAAAAAACTTGACGTTTAATAACGTTTTATTTTGGAAAATTTTACTTTACCACAATGGTTCGTATCCTTTTTTAAAAAGTATATATAGTATCTCTAAATGTAAAGGCTATACGAAGTTGGGTTATGAAAAAAAAAATATAACTTGATCTGTCAACAGGTTTTATCAGCTTGTTGCAGACCATATGAAGTATATACGAGGTGTGTTCAAACATTATCGCGAATTTTGAATTTTCGCGGGTTACGTATATTCGAATTTCGATGTTTTTTGTGGCGTTATGTTGGTACTCATGTCTCTCACTTATGCCGAAAACCTCGGCCATTTTGAATGTTCACTTAATTGTTGACAGCTGCTTTGCTTGCACGTGTATTGGATCGTCTTCGATTTTTACCTATTCAAAAAAATGGATCAAAGAACCTGTATGAAATTTTTTTTTCTGAATGGAATAAATGGAATAAAAATGTTGAAGAAGGCTTATGGGGACCGAGCTCTACCAAAATCAACAACATTTGATTGGTATAAATTGTTGAAAGAAGGTTGCGAACGTGTTGAAGACGAGGAGCTCCCTGATCAACCATCGACCTCAACGGACAATGCTCACATCCAAAAAGTAAAAGAATTAGTGCTTGCACACCGTCGATTAAATATGAGAGACATTGCTGATGAAATTGGCGTATCGAAAGGATCAATTAATACAATTTTGAAGGATGTTTTGGGCCTCAAACGTGTCAAGTCTCGGTTGGTACCAAAAATGATGATTTTTTTTTAAAACTGTACTGATTTTTCGTGACTTTTTTGCCAAAAATCCAACCAATATCGTTCCGCAACCACCGTATTCGCTTGATTTGGCACCGTGTGACTTCTGGCTATTCCCAAAACTCAAGAGACCACTCCGGGGAACGCGTTTCGAGTCGATTGAGGAGATAAAAGCTAAATCGAAGAAGGCGCTGATGGCTATACCGGAAAGGGACTATTTGGCTTGTTTCGAGGATTGGAAAAAACGTTGGCATAGGTGTATTTTATCGGGAGGGGATTACTTTAAAGGGGACAAAATAGATATTCATGAATAAATAAATAATTAAAAAAAAAAACACAAAATAGGCGATACTTTTTGAACACACCTCGTATGTACATGTATTCTTGATCAGCTTGACGAGATGAATCGATCTAGTCATGTTCGTCTGTCTTTATGTCCCTGCGCGATTTATTCGCTTAGTTTTAAAAATATTGGGCTACATTATAAACTTAAGCTTTTCTAGGTCCTGTGTATTTTGTATGTTAAAATGTACACACTTTTAGGTTTATCCCTCACGCAAACATACAACGTGTTAACCAGTTCTTATATGAAAAAAAGTTCTTTATAGAGCTTAAAACTTCAAATGTGATTTTAGTTCTTCTTTTATCAAGACAAACTAAAAACTTGTTAAGATCGAACCGCAAATTTCGAAATTTTTTAGAATATTTTTTAATTTGTTTAAAGTTTTAAGTTACAATTTAATACAGATGTTAAACACAAAAAATGGGATATTTGCCTCACATGGGTTCCGGGTCACCAAGATATATTTGGTAATTGCGAAGCAGATAGATTGGCCAGAGAAGGTACAAATTCCGTTATTCCTCCTGGGAGGAGTTCGACTGAAATTCCCATGGCCTCTCTGAAGCTGCGAGTGAAAGATGAAATAAAAAGAATAGCAGAGACTAGATGGACCACAAACCCAAAATGTAATATCTCGAGACTAACGTGGCCAGAGTATAGCACCAAACGAACAGCCCAGCTCATGCGCCACAATCGACAGACCCTATCCGTGATGGTGGGCGCTCTCACGGGACATTGCCTGGTGGGAAGACATGCCGTCCGACTAGGGGTAACCTCAAATGACTTCTGTAAGAGCTGTAGAAACGAGGAAGAGAAGGAAACAGTAGAACATTTTCTCTGCCACTGCCCAGCCCTTAAGAGGTTTGCCGAACTCGGTAGGCCGTTTCTTAATAATCTGGCGGAGATTGCATTAGTCAAGATTGGTGCAGTAGCCGCCTTCATAAGGAAATCGAGCTGGTTCGAGTAGGAGGATAATAGAGATCATATGGTATCACAATGGGCCTCTTTGGCCTAGGTGACGTCGCGAGAATTCGCGGCGGCCATTCTAACCTAACCTAACCTAACCTAACCTAACCTAACCTAACCTAACAAAAAACTACATAGGCCAATTAAATTAACTTTGACTGGTTTCCAATGTATTTTTGTGCGCTGAATACGATTCTGTCCCATATGTGGCCATCACGTAATGATTTTGAGAAAACAGGGTCGAAACCCTACAAAAACTCAATATTTAGATCTTGCCCCTACATTTTTTTTTAAATGAAAAAGGAACACATGGCTGTGGTGGGACTCCTGCTAAAGTATAACCCCCCACACAAATTCACAGCGAATTTCCAAGTATTTATATGAAGAAATATTTATTTATGAAATATCATCAATATACTTCTTATAACTACCCATGATCTCTGTAGGACACATGATTGAAGTAGGATCTCTATGGCATATAACGCAGTTTTTGAATGTTTTTCGTGAAAATGTAGTCTAAATATCGTTGAACGGATAGATATATTATATTTTTTTTTAAATTACTGTTTAAACTACAATAAGAATGAAAGACATGCTTAGATAACATATTAATATACAAACAAAAGTCACATAATCGAATCTGATGCTAATAAGGCAAACGGGCTTTTCTTTTACATTAATTCACAGCTTCTCAATTTAATGAGCATACTACCGACACAGGCATTTTGGTGGCCGAAAGCAACAACGTAAGTGACTGCAATTCAGCCAAAATTTAATGTAAAGGATTCATTTTTTTCGTTTTCTTATTTTTTATTTTTTTTTTTTTATTGTTTTTATGATTTAGTGAAAGTCCATCAACTGTACTCAAGCAGATACCGCTTACATATTTCCGAACATACACATATCAACCATTAGTAGGCAATCCCTTTGCGTTTCCTTTCAACTTTGACTTTGGAAAAGCACAAACGCCGCTATTGGATAACGCACGTTATAATTCACTTGTTAACAACTATCCTACAAACAGCATGCACGAATATGTACAATATACAGCGCCACCATCTAAAATAACGTTTAAATCGACGACTACTCAACCGCAGAAAGCTTTAACATCTACAACCACAAGTACAACAAGCACGCCTGCGCCGATTACTACAACAACGACCACCACAACAACAACACCTCCTCCGCCGTTAGCAATATTGTCTACCACGACAACTACAACAACAACCACTACGCCTCCTCCTGCACTACTGTCCAGTTTGGATCGCATCGGGTCCGAGTATCCCACTTACAATCGACGTTTATATACATCTACTGGTTCCAGTTATGGTGGCATCAACAATAATTACTTTGCTCGACCGCAATATCCATATCCTGAGTACTTTAATTATCAGCCGCATGACAACAATTTTGTAAATTCTGCATCCGGAATGAAAAGCGGCTCACGTGTTCAGTTTGTACCATGTATGTGCCCCGTAAGTGTCTCACTTACTGATAACACTGAGCCTATTACAAAAAAAATGTCATCGCCTTCATCTTCCCTTCAATCCAACATAGCCGGCTTATATGAGCATTCTTTCCAATCACGCACAAGTGCTGATGGTGAAAATGATTTTGATAATGGGAATAACGTCAACATGAACGACAAGAATCTCGATAGCCAAGAGTTGATGGTGGATGGAGACCACAAAGCGGCATCTTTGTCCACAGTTGGATCTCCGTTGGCCAGAGTTATTATCGAGGCATTACCTTCAGTGCAAGAAAACCAATCATCTCTGGAGTTGTTGGATCCAGTTGAAGGTACAGACCCTTCAGCAGCTCATTTTGACATTCTAATGGTAAATTCGAGCGATCGTGAGAGTCTGTCGAGTGCTTAGATACGGAAGTGTTATGAGAATCTATTTCTTAACTATTTAAAATCAATTAGACTGACCATATATGCAGCTGGTACTATTGCCTCAGCACTAATATTTGGTTTTCATAAATATACATCTAATTTTTTTTTTCAATTTTTTATCTTTAAGCTTAATAATCATTTGAAAGAAAATGTTGACTGTATTAGTTTATTTTTGTATACACAAAGCCATAATAAATTTGTGCCAATGTATGTAATAGTCAGAATAAAGTGTTATTCCATTAACGAGCTAATATGTATGTTGGTTATCATGTAAAAGCAAAATTTTTTTTTATACTCGTCACACATAGTGTGAACGGGTGTTATCATTTTGTTGAAATATTTGAAACGCATTAAAAGAGACAATTCAGACCCCATAAAGTATATGTATTATTGATCAGCTCAAATCGTCGAATCGATCTAGTCATGTCCATTCGCTCAAGATATCGTTTTAAAGATATTGAGCTGAACTTGACTATCGCAACTTCAGAGTGCCATGCCTATACAACCCCTACCACCGATTTTCGAGTTTTTATACCCGCTACACATAGTGTGAAGGGTATTATCAGTTTGTCGGAAAGTTTGTAACGCATCAAGGGAAGCGTCGGAGACACCATAAAGTATATATATTCTTGATCAGCTTAACGAGACGAATCGATTTAGCCTTGTCCGTCTATCCGTGTGTGGCAATGCGTTTTTCTTAGAAAGCTTAAAAGATATTGACCTGAAATTTTGGACTTAAGCTTTTTATGCTCCTAAGGCAGTTTGTATGTCAAACTCCCATTTTTAGAGATAGCCCCCATACAAACTTACCATTTTTTTTCGATTTTTTTTATGAAAATAGTTATTATTTATGGATATATTCACTTCAATCTGTGTAAAATCACTTCTACTGTTATACTATGAATATGCTACCGATATGACAAGGATCGGGCTAATATAACATATAGACCCCATTCAAACTCACCATCCTATTTTTTTTTTTTTTTGCACTTTAATTGCTTAGGACTGAGAAAAGCTTAAGTTCCAAGTTTCATATCAATATCTTTAAAACTAAGCGAATGAATCGCATAAACACAGACGGACAAACGGACAAACAGACGGACACGGCTAGATCGACTCGTCGTGCTGATCAAGAATGTATATACTTTATAGGGTGTACGACGTCTCCTTGATAAAATGAAAATACCCACCACACTACGTGTGGCGGGTATAAAAAGCAAAATAGCTTAAGATTTAACTTGGTACAAATTATTATTATCTTTTTTTTTTTTGTAATGAAAATTAAATTTTAGTTCGCAGCAAGTTTAATTTTAAACTTAGCTTTTATGATTATACAAAAAGCATATACAAATTTTTTTTCTCTTTTACTTTTTTATTTATTTTATTTTTACGTTTCTTGTAATCATCCGTTTCATATAATCAGACCGAAATTCAATAGATTTATAATTTTCATAATCCAAAGATGTTTCGATTTGTATTGGTGATGATGATTCCCTTCCTGTTGGGATTTCCATTTCGGGCTTCCGAAAGTATGCAGCCCTGCGCTGACAACCGTTTGACATAGCTGTAAACCAACGTGTTAATTTTGTTAAATTATACTATAAAAATGATGAAAAACCGGTAAATATTTTTCGAGCATTACGAACGGATTTTGGTCGTCATGGACGGCTATGTGAACACCCAAAATTTCCGTATATGAGGCTCAGGAAATCCACACGTGATTGTTGAGAGGCCATTGCATCCACCAAAAGTCACTGTTTGGTGCGCATTATGGTCTGGTGGAGTCATCGCCCCATATGTGCCGAAAAGTAATCGAAAATTACCTGTTCCGGATCAAGGTGTGCGAGGAAGCCCTAGGTGGACATTTGAATGATGTTGCATTTCACACATAATGGCATAAACCAAACTTTAATTTGAAATAGAAGTTTCATCGAAATTCGAATTCTAAGTGTGTTTTATTTCAATTTACTTTTGGAATTTAAAGTTATATATAAATATATATATTTTATTGCCTTTACAGCTTATGGTTAGCCTGGGCAGCACGAAGGGTATTAACCCAGATGTTATAATTTAGTGGCACTCGATACCAAGCCTGGATCCCGTTCTTCCGGACGTCCTCCAGAACCTGATCCTTCCAACGCACCGACGGTCTTCAACGCTGTCGTGCCAGAATCAGAGGCCGGTAAGAGAAATATTTACATGAGCAATGGATACTTTATGGTTTAGTGTGTTGGTCCTTATCTAATCTAATTTATCTAATATAATTTATAAAAGCGCTGTCCAGCGAAACGATGGTATCATGCCATCCATTTTACTCCGTTTTCCAAGTGTGAATGAGATTTAAAAATTTTATATCCGTCTGTCTGTCTGTCACTTGCAATGCATTTTTCTCGAAAAGTTTTAGAAATATTGACCTGAAATTTGGAACTTAAGCTTTTATGATCCTAGGCAGTTTGTATGTCAGAAGGTGCCAAGGAGCCCACGCCCCATTTTTAGATATAGCCCCCATATAAACTTACCACTTTTTCGATTTTTTGTCTGAACAGATTGAGTAAAAACACTTCTAAAGACATTCAATATCAAAAGCAAGATATCACGACCATTTTTAGGTATAGCCCCCATACAAACCTAGCGCCCATTTTTAATTTTTTTTTATGAAAGTAGTTCAAGTCTATGAAAATATTCACTCCAATCTGGGTAAAATCACTTCTACTGTCATCCTATGAATATGCTACTGATATGACAAGAATCGGCTCACTAACGATTGTTTTATATGCATTTTTGGCTTTAATTTTTATATATAAGCGTCTTAGTTGTGCCCCAACATGAGATGTCCCCACCTAACCACTTTGCAGAATATAATGTACGTCCCAGTTACTTTCAAAATAAGACTTAACTCTTTTGGAAACTCCATGTAAACATCTGGTTGATCTATTCACTGTTGCCAGATTTTGGGAGATACCATAAGCTAGATTGAAGTAAAAAATAATCTAGAATAAGCTAAAAATTTAAAAAAAAAAGCTTAAAAATATGCTAACCATAAAAAACATCAAAATAAATGATTTTTGAATTTTATTGATATAAGATTGTCAAATATCTCCCTTCCGCTTTTTTGCTCTTTATTTAATGCTTTATAAAAAGCGTCACACTGCACATTGGACGCAATGGACGTTTTTTGGCATAAAGTCTAAAAATGATGTAAACGAGCTGAAACTTTATATATATCACTAATACAAATAGCTTAGAACGTAGAAAAAAAAAAGTTGAAAATTTTGGCCACGCCTACCCTTGCCGCTCATACAAGAACAAATTGCGTATACGTATGGTAATTATAAAAATAGATACATTTTAATTTCTCTTTTTATGTAATGTAAGGAGTTAGTTAAATATTAAATTAAAGCTAGTTTTCTTAACTTTAAAAAAATATATATATAAAATATAAAAAAAAACAACTTATATAAATTCGGATTCTTCTACTTTAATATCTCTTTAGATATTAAATAAAAATGTTATGTTAATAATTAGTGAGTTATTAAATTAAGGCCAGGTTTCTTAACAATTATAAAAAATATATAAAAAATATAAAAAAATAACTTATACATTTTCGGACTCTTCTACGTCCAATTCCAACGAACCGTCATCACTTTCAGTTTCAGAATCGGAGTCACTGCTTTCTATAATAATATTAGTTCTAGCATTAGGTACAAACTCAGGTGTTTCCAACAGCAAAATAACGTCCGTTGGCAATACTGATTTTTTTAATAAACTGACCTTTGCGTAAGTGACAAATTTGAAAGAAATGGATCTGAAGTGTCAATAGATCGGTTAAATATGTCGATCAAATTGTTGGTACGCAATTGCGGCGTGCATGAAATCTTTTTATCACTTATAAATTTTTTTTGAGCGTTTGAATCCTTTTAAAAAAAAAAAAAAAAAACGCATAAAATTGCAAAAATCTCATACGTGTTCTTTATTTGAAACGTTAGATTGGTCCGTTCATGAAGATAATTTCATTTAAATGTTGACCGCGGCTGCGTCTTAGGTGGTCCATTCGGAAAGTCCAATTTTGGGCAACTTTTTCCGACATTTCGGCCCGAATAGCCCGAATTTCTTCGGAAATGTTGCCTTCCAAACCGGGTATTGGTGGCGGCTTTTTTTTTTTGACTTTAGAAATTCTTGACGTAGCCCCACAAAAAATAGTCTAAAGGCGTCAAATCGCGATGATCTTGGTGGCCAACTTACCGTGTCCATTTCTTGAGATGAATTGTTCTCCGAAGTTTTCCCTCAAAATGGCCATAGAATCGCGAGCTGTGTGGCATGTAGCGCCATCTTGTTGAAACCACATGTCAACCAAGTTCAGTTCTTCCATTTTTGGCAACAAAAAATTTGTTAGCATCGAACGATAGCGATCGCCATTCATAACGTTGCGTCCAACAGCATCTTTGAAAAAATACGGTCCAATGATTCCACCAGCGTACAAACCACACCAAACAGTGCATTTTTCGGGGTGCATGGGCGGTTCTTGAACGGCTTCTGGTTGCTCTTCACTCCAAATGCGGCAATTTTGCTTATTTACGTAGCCATCCAACCAGAAATGAGCCTCATCGCTGAACAAAATTTGTCGATAAAAAAGCGGATTTTCACATTTCGAACCGAACACTGATTTTGGTAATAAAATTCAATGATTTGCAAGCGTTGCTCGTTAGTAAGTCTATTCATGATGAAATGTCAAAGTATACTGAGCATCTTTCTCTTTGACACCTTGTCTGAATCCCGCGTGATCTGTCAAATACTAATGCATGAAAATCCTAACCTCAAAAAAATCACCCGTTATAATAATATTAGTTCTAGCATTAGGTACAAACTCAGGTGTTTCCAACAGCAAAATAACGTCCGTTGGCAATACTGATTTTTTTTTTAATAAACTGACCTTTGCGTAAGTGACAAATTTGAAAGAAATGGATCTGAAGTGTCAATAGATCGGTTAAATATGTCGATAAAATTGTTGGTACGCGAATTGCGGCGTGCATGAAATCTTCTATCATGCTTATATAATTTGTTGCGCGCCTCTGACGCATTTTCGCCAAGACATCCAACTGGCACAACCGATGATGCTATAATTTCCGATCCATGGACTAGTATTTTGTGCAATGTTGGGGACATTGGGTACCACGGGTACTTGATCTTAAATGCAGTAAATGTTTTTTTTGCAGAATTAGTGGAACTTTAGTGAACTAATTTTAAATTCACAGGCGATCGCGATTAATATAGTTCGAAGGTTTTGAAGTATTTCTATATCTAACTCCAAAATTTGAGCTAGCAGATGAACATTTGAAAATGCTTTCCTTTGCCGTGTTACCGTCGTTTGTATTTCCACTTCCATTCTGCTTTGGTTTATCAACGTGTAACCCCATTTCTTGGTACATTCTCTTTTGTATAAGTCGTTTATTTTCCATCATTTCAATTTTATCTTTATCACCCCCCATTTGCCATTTTTATACCCCGTTACACAAAGTGTAAACGGGTATATTCAGTTTGTCCGAAAGTTTGTAACGCATTGAAGGAGACATCGGAGACCCCATAAAGTATATATATTATTGATCAGCTCGATGAGACGAATCGATTTAGCCATGTCCGTCTGTCTGTCCGTCTGTTCGTCCGTCTGTCTGTTGCGATGGCTGTTACCGGAAAGTTTTAAAGATATTGACCTGAAATTCGAAAATTAAGCTTTTTGTGCTTCTAGTTAGTTTGTATACCAGAACCAAGGTGCCACGCACCATTTGTTTCGACTTTTTGTATGAAAAAAGTTATTATTTATAAATGCTTTTTTACTACAATGTAGGGTAAAAACACTTCAAATGGCATCCAATATCAAAAGAATGTTGCCACGCCCATTTTCAGATATAGCCCCCATACAAACTTAACGCTTTTTTCAATTTTTTGTATGAAAATACGTATTATTTATGAATATATTTAATCCAAATAGGGAAAGAACACTTTTTATGTCACCAATGTTAAATCTAAGGCGCCACGCCCATTTTTATGTATAGCCTCCATACAAACTTACCGCCCATTTTCGAGTTTTATATCAAAACATTTACTTTTTCTGAATGAATTCAATTAAATTTGGTAAAATCAATTTCAATGTCCACCTAAGTGAACACTTTCTATATGGTAAGAATCGGGCAAATATAACATAAAGCCTCCATACAAATTTGACCAAATTCATCGTGAAATTTAATCTAAGCACCTGGTGAACATATAAACTATTAAAAGTGTTGTGTAACGGGTATTTCAGCTTCGGTTCCACCGAAGTTAACGTTTTTTCTTGTTTTAGATCCATTTTCCTTTAAAAATGAGCTCTTTGCTTTCTTTGACAAATTCCATTTTTACGGGTCTGCAAAATCGCACAAACTGTGGTGTTCGATTCAACCAAAGAACTTTTTCTGAACTGTCTATTAATGTAATGGGAATAAGTGAAGTGACAAAAAAGGTGATTGATCAAGGGAGGCCAGCTCGTTCTTTCCAAAATTCTGTTTATACAAACTCTGGCCAGTTGTGCCGTCGAATCCGTAGCTGACAATTAATTTAGCGCTCCTAATGTCCATACCTCTTAAAATCTCATCTTGCATGAGTACAATCCGTCTAGCAGTTTGATTTAGAAGGTTTTGCAACGAAACTTCAACTATTGTTTCAGTAGCAATTATCCCTGTAGGCCTTAGTTGTAATTTTGCTTCCTGAATTAATTTATAGCTAGGATATATGTCACTATTTTGCTTTATATTCCGATTTCGCATTGTTTTTTGCTCAAAGAATTTTCAAACATGAACTCTAATGCGTCACTAGGGGATAAAGGTATGGGTTCCGATACAAATAATTTTCTCTTAACTTCCTCTGGTCCATTCGAGGTGAGCATTGCATTTTTAGGACGTAGCTGTGTCATGTTCATTGTTCTTTTTGGCTAAAACTGCGGCAGCGTGCATTAGAAAACTGCTGCTATTTCCTTGAGTGTCCGCTAACTCAGCAGCCAATTTTCATTATAGTCTTTCTCCTCCAGCATCATAGGAAAGTTTTGGACGACCCATTTCTTTACAGCTGTGCTCCTCCTTTTCGTTGTTCAATATAATCGTGAAGCTCAACGAAAGCCAGTTTGAATGCCTATTCATCAATGTCCGGTTGTTGTATGAGCTTTTTCCATATTCTTTTTTAAAAATTTTCAAAACTTTTCATCTTGCTATGTATTTCAGTATTATTTTCAGCGCTTAGATGGTACTCCCTTAGCTGCTCGAAAATCCAGCAATTCAATGTGCCAAAGTCTCGATTGCTGTCCAGCCATATATTTAAAAGCGTTGCGTTCGAGAACTTAAGCTTACCTATAAGTTAAAAGTACCGCCAAGGCCGGATAAAGCGGATAAAAGTTTATTACCAAACGTTAATACACATATTCAACTTTAATTTAACATACTCGTACATTACATGTTGCGCAACCCTGCGCCAAATTAGTTATGGTCTACAAAAGACGAACACTTTGGTTTAGTTATTTCTGTTATTGGACATACAAATAACACACATTTATAACATTAAAACAAAAAAGGTTGTATTGCGAAATGCAGCTGTAAAAATGTCGGGTTGCTGTGCTCTCCAGTGTGTACCAATTGCCAAGGTCAGTCTTGCTCAAATATCCAGTTGAGTACAATAGGTGAAGACTCCTGTGATTTCATCAATGAAGAGACCAATGATTCAGCCACATTTGAACAATTTGTGAACATCCAGCAAGAGGAAGAGGAAGAAAAAGAAATCGAAGAATACATGAGTTTTGAAGTAGAGTATAAATCTGATTAAAATATCTAAAGAAATAAAGTGATAACTTAAACGTGACGGGTATTGTTCGCTTAAATTATCATAAAAATGTCTTGATAGTTATTTAGTTAGTGGAGTAGGCCTACAGGGCAAACCACTGTAAAAAAACGCGCCGAATACACTACCTCACAGGTGGCGGGGAAATGTGTGCATATCGTGTATAATGTGATTCTTAGAATCTAAATATCTCAGGAATGATGACACTTAGGAAAAAAATCATTACTACCATTTTTGTAGAGAATTTCAAGGTCTACAACTTGGCTTCAGGTATTTTTTTTATAAAACTTACCGTTTTCGAGAAAAGTAAAAAAAACCTGAAATTTTGACCTTTGACCGCGAATAACTTTTGAAGCACACATAGGATCGATGGGGGACTTTTAAAACTTTATTTGTAATCGTAAACCCAAGCACTCCACCAATTTTTGGCTTTTCGGGAATTATTGTTATTTAAAATGTTTATATTGACCGGACTAATAACAACTGCAGATTTATGTTAAACCTGACATAATACAAAATAGTTGTTTTTTGTTGTTTCTTTCGCATTCTTTACACTAAACCTGGTTAATTTATTTGGCAATCATGTTCTTTGACTCATAAACTACTGTATTTCATAAAAAATATATTTTCATTAATAAATAAACAGTGGTCTTATTAGCATTGAAAGTGAAAAAAAAATGTTGCATAAATACCCGCCACACGAATCTTTGAATAGTTTATGTGTGATCATCAGTGGCTTATATACATTTATAAATATATAGACGAAAAATGGATTTTTCATACAAAAGTTAAAAAAAAATAGATGAGTTTGTATGGGGGCTATACATAAAAATGGGCGTGGCATCTTGCTTTTGGAATTGGATGATAAAAGAAGTGTTTTTACCCAATTTGGAGTAAATAAATTCATAAATAATACCAATTTTTATTCAAAAATTGAAAAAATGGGTGGTAAATTTGTGTGGGGGCTACACCTAAAAATGGGCGTGGTACTTTGTTTTTGATATCGGATGTCGTAAGAAGTGTTTTTATTCAATTTTGAGTGAATATATTCATAAATTATACCTATTTTCATACAAAAATTCGAAAATGTGCGGTAAATTTGTATGGGGGCTATATCTAGGAATGGGCGTGGAACCTTGGATCGACTTTGGATGACATAAGAAGAGTTTTTACCCAATTTGGAGTGGATACATGCATAAATAATACCTATTTTAATACAAAAATTCGAAAATTTTTGGTAAGTTTGTATGGGGCCTCACCTACACCTTAAAATGGGCGTGGCAACTTGGTTTTAACAAACAAAGTAGTCGTTGCCGAGAAAAGCTTAAGTTCCAAATTTCGGCGTAATATCTATATATCTTCATCAAAAAAAATGCGAAGAAATAAACAGACAGACAGACGAGAAGACCAGTACAGACAGACGGACATGGCTAAATAGATTCGTCTCATCGAGCTGATCAAGAATATATACTTTATGTGGTCTACGACGTCTCCTTCAATGCGTTACAAACTTTCCGACAAATTGAATATACCCTTCACACTATGTGTGGCGGGTATAAAAAACAAGCAAGAACGTTAACTTCCGAAAGCACTGAAGCTCAAATACCCACCACACGAAACTTTATTAATTTTCTTGAAAAAATAAAAAAAATAGAAGGTGAGTTTGTATGGGACTATATGTTATAGTGGCCCGATCCTTGTCGTATCGATAGAATATTCATAGGATAACAGTAGAAGTGATTTTACACAGATTGGAGTGAATATATCCATAAATAAATATTTTCATACAAAATCTGAAAAATGGGCGCTTGGTTTGTATGGGGGCCATATCAAAAAATGGGCGTGGCACCTTTCTTTTGAAATTGGATGTCATTAGAAGTGCTTTTACCTATAATTGAAGTAAATACATTTACAAATAATAACAATTTTCATACAAAAAATCGAAAAAAATGGTAACTTGCATGGGCGTGGTACCTTTCTTCTGATATTGGATGGATGGATATTGGATTAAAAGTATTTTTACCCGATTCGTAGTCAAAACATTCATAAATAATAACTATTTTCACACAAAAAAATCGAAAAAAATGGTAAGTTTGTATGGGGGCTATATCTAAAAGTGGGCGTGGCACCCTGGTTCTGCCATACAAACTGCCTAGGAATACAAAAAGCTAAAGTTTAAAGTTTAAGGTCAATATCTTTAAAACTTTCCGAGAAAAACGCATTGCAACAGACGGACGGACAGACGGATGGACAGACAGACGGACATGGCTAAATCGATTCGTCTCGTCGAGCTGATCAATAATATATATACTTTATGGGGTCTCCGATGCCTCCTTTAATGCGTTACAAACTTTCCGACAAACTGATAATACCCTTCACACTATGTGTGGCGGGTATAAAAAATCAGAGTGGGAATATTTTTAGTAACTCGCACCTTCTAAATAGTCCCGTTTAGCCTTATATAGAAAACTTTGTTTTACTTTTCATTATTTCAACTAAGTAAAAAAATAAAGTCCAAATCAAGTTCACTTTGCCATTAATTTGTCATATTATCATAGATTTTCATTTTTACGTGTGTCGATTCGTGTAAAAATAAATATATTTTATAAAAAATCGAAAAAATGTTTAAAGTAAACGTATCCCTTTTCTTACTGATCGTTGGCATTGTGATGCATGTTTTTGGTGCAAAGCTCTACGAAACTAATTCTCCTGCCGATATAACATCAACAATTTATACGTGCG
Source organism: Leucophenga varia (assembly GCA_018903435.1). Classification (NCBI taxonomy): domain Eukaryota; kingdom Metazoa; phylum Arthropoda; class Insecta; order Diptera; family Drosophilidae; genus Leucophenga; species Leucophenga varia. The sequence continues at coordinate 74,273 of JAEIFJ010000952.1, forward strand.
AGGTCATATTGATGCAACGAAAATCCTTCGTAAGTTTAGTGTGCAACCACGCAAAACTTAAGTGCAATTGGTCTTAGGCGTGATTATACTGATCATCGCAGAGTGGTGAGAATAAATCATGTATTACAATGGTTTTTCGAAGACGTCGGTTTCATCATATATTTTCTCAAATTAGCGTTGGCAAATTGTCTCTTCTTGATATCATTAAAGATGAAGCCAAAGCTTTTCATGGAGCAAGGTAAGCAAATATTAAAATTGAAAGTTTTTCGATGACAAACTGAATGTTGTTTTATCTTTCAGAGAATAACAACAACAGTCAGAAAAAAGCCAATCGATGGCGGACTATTGCCCCCGTCCGTGCCTATGTTTTTTATCAAACAAGAAAAATAATACAATCTGCTTTAAGTTTTGTTTCATATCGAAGGTTATTCCAATACCGTTAATTGGTTTTCTAAAGAGAGCAAGAGCTCAAATATTTAAATGTATTTGAACGCTCCAAAAATAGTTTGACGCGTTCAGATAGAAATTTTAATAAAATTTGGACATTTTAAATTATGAAATCTTTAGAACAATTTTTGGTATTTTAAGGATTAAGCATCTGAACAGCTGAACAGAATCAGTCAAACAAATTTTACTGTATGTATGTATTGCTTTTACAGGTTATGGTTAGCCTGGGCAGCACGAAGGGTATTAACCCAGATGTTATAATCCAGTGCCATTCGATACCAAGTCTGGATCCCGATCTTCCGGACGTCCTCCAGAACCTGATCCTTCCAACGCAGCGGCGGTCTTCCCCGCTGTCGCGCCCCTCTGATTTTGTCCACGTTTTTATAGTATACCGTTCTCTTTGGAGCTTCTTCATCCATTCGAAGCACGTGTCCAGCCCAGTGCAATCGTTTATACCTGATGCACCTGACTATATCGATGTCATTATATAGCTGGTACAGCTCGTGATTCGTGCGAATACGGTAATCGTTGTCCACTCTGACAGGACCAAGGATTTTACGAAGAATTTTTATCTCAAATGTTCCCAACGCCGATTTGTCAGCCTCTGACATGACCCATGTTTCTGCGCCATACATCAGGACTGGGATAATCAGCGTCTTGTAGAGTTTGATTTTCGTTGTTCTGGATAAAACTCTACTCCTCATTTGCTTACCGAGACCAAAGAAGCATCGGTTAGCCAGAGTAATTCTTCGTCTATTTCTAGGCTGGTGTTATTGCTCTTGTTTTTTTTAGAGCCCAAGTAGACGAAGTTTTCTACAACGTCGAAGGTGAAATTCCCCATAGTCACAGAATCCTTAGGTCGTGTTATTGATTTGCGAGAGGATACCAAGTACTTCGTCTTACTTTCGTTCCCAGCTCACTGTACGTGGATTTTTGCGATTATGTCGATATCATCGGCATACGCGAGCAGCATAGTTTCTTGTAAGAAAATGTTGCGCGTCAAATCGACGTGTTGGCATTGGAGAAGTATATATTTCAACAAGAGATTGAAGAATTCGCACGACAACGCATTTCTCTGTCTGAAGCCTCTCTTGGTGTCAAGGGGTCGGAGAGATGTTAACCGACCCTGAAAACGCTTTGAGTGTTTGTCATCGTCATCATACAGAGGCGAACGATTTTTGCAAAGATCTTAAGTTCAGTCAATTCTTTAAAAACTTTGATCTGATTGGCGTGTCGAAAGCGGCTTTGAAATCGACGAAAAGGTGGTGTGTGTCGATATGCTTCTCCTTGGTCTTTTCCAGGATCTGGCTCAGCGTGAATATAGAGTCGGTGGTCGACTTCTTCGGTCTAAAACCGCACTGGTATTGTCCAACAGTGCTTGCTACGTACGGTTTCAGCTTATTACACAGTAAACCAGATAGAATTTTGTACGCGATTTGTATGAGGCTTATACCGCGATAATTTGCGCAGATTACGTTCCAATCGCTGGGCATACATTCACCAGTCCATATTTTGCATAAGAGTTGATGCATACATCGAATCAACTGTTCGCCGCCGGTCTTAAATAACTCTGCGGGAAGTTCGTCTGCGCCCGCCGCTTTGTTATTTTTAAGCCTTTTTATAGCTTCTAAGACCTCGTCATAGACTGGTGGCTCCACAGGAATGCCATCATCGGTCGTAGGAACCAGATATTTATCTTCTCCACTGGCGGCATTGTTCCTGTCTTCGCCTCCAATTAAGGTAAAGAAGTGGTTCCTCCATAACATAAGTGACTCCTGGACATCTGTCACCACATTTCCATGCGCATCTTTACAAAACGATGCTCCGGGCTTATAACGTTCGGTCAAGCGCTTGATTTTTTAATAGAATTTTTTGAGCCTAATTTTTGTCGCACATCAACTCAACTTCCTCCAGCTCACGCCTTTCTTGGTCTTTCTTTTTTGCGTTTGAAAAGGTGTTTTTCTTCTCTCCGTTTTTCTCGATATCGCTCAAATCAGGTGCTACTTATGATTATGTTGCGACCCGCGGCAAAGTCGATTAGCCTTTCTCCATTGTTATTGGTGGTGTTATGTAGGCTGAATTGTCCGATGGTTGGGCGACAGATTTCTTCTCTCCCAATTTGGGCGTTGAAATCGACGATGACAATTTTGATGTCATGCTTGGGGCAGCGCTCGTAAAGTTGTTCTCACCGCTCATAGAATTCATCTTTCTTCGAATCGTCTTTATCCAATGTCGGGGCGTGTACACATATTAAGCTAATGTTGAAGAACTTAGCTTTTATGCGTATCGAGGCAAGGCGCTCGTCTACCGCTGTAAATTTGGAGACGAGACCACGTAGTTTCCTACTAACCACGAAGCCACGTCCAAATATGCGTTGACTCTCATGGCCACTGTAGTAGATGTCGCAGGTTGCTTTTCTAGGTGTCCGTTTCCAATCCATCGCATTTCCTGGATGGCTGCAAAATCAGCCTTAAATCTGTCAAGAGTGTCAATCAGTTGTTCAGTTGCACCATCCCTATTAAGGGATCGGACGTTCCAGGTGCATATTTTCCTTAAATCTTTTCCGGGGTTTGTTATCGTGAGTAGCAAATTTAACGGTAGTTGGGGCCTCCAGAATCCATGCCCCTGCCGCGCAGTTCGCCGTGGGTGGATTTTCACTTCTGTGTCTGCCACCTGGAGTAGTTTTGTTTCTTCTAGCCTTCTTCTCCATGGTTCGTGTGTTCTTATGGTTTTAAGTTGTTTTTCGGTTGAGGGACCAATACCCTGCGAAACAAACCTCATCCTGAGGGTTGTCTCTTTAGACGCGTCTTACGTCAAGCTGAGCCTGCTGTGTTGGTATTCTTGACAGCCCGCACACCACACGGGTTATGTTACTAGCCTCGTAAGTATAAAAGCCATTCTGATACGCAGACATTCCGTGTGAAGATCACGCTATCAGCAGTGTGGGTGACAGTGGGCGTATACGTATTTGTCTGACTCTGTTTGCCGTATTAATACACGGTTTATAATTTTGTTTATTATCCTGGCTTGTAGTTAGTTGCGAAAGCGGTCAACCAAAAGTAGAAAAAGAACCTAAAACACAAAAGAAAAAATTCACAGATTTTTTTTTGCCCAGACTAAAATTTTGTCAGAAAGTTTGTAACGCATTAAAGGAGACGTCGTAGACCCTATAAACAGAAAAGAATAGGGTTTGATTCGTCTTGAAATAAGCTTTCATTTGAGACATTAAAATTGAACAAAAGCCAATACGTTTTTTTTAATTAATTAAAAAATATTTTTTCATATGATTTTTCTTGCTGAACCAATAGAAGCTTAATTTGTAGTCGAAAAGTCTCGTCTGTACAGACAGTTCTGTTTAAATGGCAACACAACGATAGATAGATACAGATAGAAAATTTGGAAAAAAAAAAAATGAGAAAGAATTGTAAAGTCAAGTATGTTCGACTGCAAGATACCCTGTACCCAATCTTTATATACCTTAAACCTTGCCCTAATGCCACACTTTATTGTATTGGGTTTTCATACGAAAACTTAAAAAAAGGTGTTCATTTGTATTAGGGCTTTACCTTAATTTTTTTTTGCTCTTACCCATAATGGAATTTTTCATTGGGACTGCCACAGACATAATTTATGCTATATTTGAATTTCCTAAAATATGAAACAAAAAATTTTTGCCAAAAAATTTAAATTTTGAATTAGTTTTATATGGGGTTTACCCCTTACAATGGAGTTAAGTGAAAAAACGTTTGTAAATGATCACTTGACTGCTTTGAAAAGTCAAAGTTTCAAACATAGTGGCTCTATCTCTTATAGTCTCCGAGAATCTCTTATCAATGCTGATCAAGAATATATATATAAATATATATATATAAACATATATATATACATATATATATATATATATATATATATATATATATATATATATATATATATATATAGATGTACTTCATAGTGTCTATGTTGCCTCCTTATGCTTGTGACATACATTTTACAAACTTAATATACCCTCCCCTTATCGTTTGGGAACAGGGTATAAAAAAAGCGAGAACAATTAAAAACTAATCAATCATCATGCGGGTAAGTAGACATTTTCTAAAAAATATAATTTTTTAATTTTAATTTTTTTTAAATAATTTTTTTTTATTTTTTTTTTATATTTTTAAATAATTTTTTTTTATTTTTTTAAATAGATTTTTTTTTTATTTTTAAATAATTTTTTTTTTTTTTTTTTTTAAATAAATTTTTTTTTGTTTATTATTTATTTATTTTTTTTATTTTTTTAATTTTGAACAGAAATATATAAGGTTTTTGCTGCCCTGCAGTTTCAAGCTGGGCGACACGTTGATATCCTGTGGCGAGAGTGTGGTGGCAACGGTGGCCTTTCCGACCGGACGGCACGACCACCGCAGGGTCTCTCCGAGGGGACCCTGCGTCCTCCGTTGCGGTGGTCGTACCACCAAGGCGAAGCCGGCGGACTTGGGAGGCACAAAAAAATAAAAAGTGCGAATGTCGCTGCAGTGGACAATGTAGCTGCTGCCGGTCCTGCTGCAGCTTCTTCTGCTGTTGTGGCTGCTGTTGTCGATGATGTTGTTGATGCTGCTGCCGATCCTGCTGCAGCCGTTATTGCAGCTGTGGATACTGCTGCTGCCGGTCCTGCTGCTGCCGGCCACTCAAACACTGTTGCTGCTGGGACCAATAGAAGAAGGCGTCATCGGCAGCACAAACAGAAAAAAATAAAATAAATAAAATAAAAAAAGTAAAATAAATAAATAAAATAAAAAAAAGTAAAATAAATAAATAAAATAAATAAATAAAATAAAAAAAAGTAAAATAAATAAATAAAATAAAAAAAAAGTAAAATAAATAAATAAAATAAATAAAATAAATAAAATAAATAAATAAAATAAATAAATAAAATAAATAAATAAAATAAATAAATAAAATAAATAAATGAAAATTTAAATTATTTTTAATATATATTTTTTTTGTGATTAATAAAAAAATAAATAAAAACAAACAACAAAACAGGAACAGAAACTTTGGTTCTTAACAGAGTACAAATTAGAGGTATACCAAAACAATGTAAAATGAGTGAAAGTAGTAAGACGCTAATATTCTATCGTACTCGTTTTTCGACTTATCGTAAATATCTTCTCATGCCAATGAACAGTGTATGAAATATTTTAAAACTAACACAATACTCATCCGCATTTGATCTAAGATTGGCATGTGTTGCACTCTTGCCGAGCACGTGTGGTGGTAGCTGTATAGGCGCTTCGCCTACAATATATGCTTTTTGTTGATTTATTGCCTTCAATGTCATCTTATCTTCGCGTATAATTGTCAAAAGTGGCTGTAACTCCTCAACATCAAAAAAAAAAAATATTATTTTGATTGGTCCTCACAATACTCTTTTTGGTATCAAGATCAAATTGACACACTGTCAAACGTCGATGCTTTTCACAATTCTTCAATTTTCTGCTCCGATACCTTCTCATCCAATTTGAATATGCTTCGTGTTTAGAGTTTGCACTGATTGAGTATGTTCGAGTTCTGCGTTACGTCTGTCAGCGGGTGGCGGCAATTGATATTCAGGATTATAAATGCCTTTGAGAAATTTTGCAGTACAAGCATTGCTTCACCCTCAACATTGCAGAGTAGCAGCTTTTCACGATTCCATTCGAGTATTTGCAATGCAATCTAATGAATTTATAAATAAAAATAATTAAATTAACTTTTGCGATATTTTAAAACATTTTTACTTACAACAAAAATAATTTTTGCTCCCTTCATAAAAGAAACAATCCATTATAATGAGCTCTCATCTGAAATGGGCGTTATGAATATTGTTAGGAACCAAGCAATCGATATCATTGTAATGATATCCAATTGATGCAAATATCGATGTATGTCCGGTAAATATGGCTGCACCAAGTCATCGAGCATACCTTGATCAATTTGTGCGCCAACCATTTTGTCTTTATAATAATCAGGCAAAAGATTCTCACATAAACTGGCGTTCGCCGCGAAATTGGACTAAAATAAAATAATTTTATATTTATATCCGATTTATATATATGTATATATATATATATATATAATACGTTTCAATATGTCTTACACATGTGTGCGTGATAAAAAATCGGTTGTCTTTGAAATAAGCACTTCACGATCAACAATTTGTGAGAACATGAATGTTATAAAGGGTGGTTAAATTTCAAGGGCCGATGTTGAATGTGAACCACACCTAAACGTCAAGTTTTTTCCTGCATTTCTTTTGACATTTCTCAACTTCAGACTATCTCAATTTGAACCATGGAAAGATACACAATCGAGCAACGCGTTAAAGTTATTCAGGCCTATTATGAAAATGGGCGTTCAAATCAAAATGCATATCGTGCACTTAGTGATTTTTTTCGGTCAATTTCAATTTTCATTTTCACCTCAGTGGATTCGTCAATAAGCAGAATTGTCGCATTTGGGCGAATGAGAATCCAAGAGTGATTGTCGAAAAACCAATGCATCCACAAAGAGTGACTGTTTGGTGCGGTTTATGGGCTGGCGGCATCATAGGGCCGTACTTCTTCGAAAATGAGGCTGGCCAGGCAATTACTGTGGATGGTGTTCGCTACCTTGAGATGATAGCAAACTTTTTGTGGACTGAATTGGAAGATATGGATGTGGAAGATATGTGGTTTCAACAGGACGGTGCCACTTGCCACACAGCTAACGAAACAATGGCTCTTTTGCGCGAAAAATTTTATGGCCGAATAATCTCACGTCGCGGCGATGTCTGGAATGAACTGGCCGCCAAGATCATGTGATTTGACACCGTTGGACTTCTTTTTTGGGGTTATTTGAAAGAAAAGGTGTACGCCAATAAGCCAACAACAATTCAAGAGCTAAAGGATGAGATAGTTCGGCATATTAACGACATTGAACCTCAATTATGCCTCAGCGTCATCGAAAATTTAGACCATCGGATGGACGTGTGCCGCCGAAGCCGTGGCGGCCATTTGGCCGATATTTTGTTCCATACATAATTGAGTCATACCAATATTTCATAATAAAAAGAAATGTCAATAATTTCCTAAATAATTCGTGTTTTATTCAAAATCAACATCGGCCCTTGAAATTTAACCACCCTTTATTATCGGATGCTATTATAATTTGATTATCGTAACGATGTTGTCCATCATCTTTTTATTCGACAATCTTTATAGATTTTATGGGTATGACAACACTTACCAGTTCCTTAATATCACTACGAAAGCAAAATAAAGTTGTTGAATGATATATTCAATATCACCAGCGGCAATACGATTTGAGTATGGTGTCCAGATATTAGCTAGAAAGAAGATCGATTGTAAATAATAATTCTGTTTATTATAAAAAAAAAATAGGATAACCTTTTGTACCTTTAACTCTTCCATGCATAATCTCCTTTTGCCGAAATTCATGAAATTCCCGTGCCTTCGCCTATCTCTAGAATTTACCTTTCAAAAAAAAAAAAATACACTTAAATCACATTCAGAAGGGAGATAACATTTAGAAAACAATTTAAACTGAAATTAAATTATTTAATAATCAAATGTTGGTATTTAACTTACTCAGTACGTTTTAGCGCTAAACGTGAACGCAATTTTTTTTGACGCATAGTACTGCTGACACCCATTACGCTTTTACATTGCCATGCTTTACTTTTAGCGCGAAGTAATGTTCATTAAAGCTAGCTGAAAGCATTGGCATATAATCATGGGGACTGCATAAATCAGCATAGGTTTCATAGAACTCCTTGTAGCAATTATGCAGTAAATAGAGTTCCGGATAGACTAATGCGGGATAAACATTTGTCAGTTTTGGACCACGTTCCGAAGAGAATTCACAATGAAAGATGATAATATCACGTTTAGTGCCAGTAGTGGCTAGTGGTTGTAGCGAATCGACTGGAAATATTTCCATTATTTGTTAATTTGTATAAAGATTTTTAGCACCATTTATTCGACCACCATCATATTTATAGGGATAACGAGAATCGACAATACGATAAGTGCGCACTTGTCAGTGTCAGCATAAACGCCATGGAGCAGCAGACTTAGCGTTTCACAGGATATTGTCTCTAAGTCGCAATGACGCTGCCCATGTGTCACCACTGGCAGCGCACATGGGCTACTAAAGTATCCAATTAGTTTTTGGTTCGTTTGTTTACTCAGAGCGTGCTAGTGCAGACATTAATTGTTTTGAGCGTGGTGATTGTTGCTTAGAAATCGCATCTGGCGCTTTCAGCATTGCATTACTGGAACGTATAGGTGTTATGTCCTGTGCTGTGGCATTATCGTCGAAGACACACAAATATGACTTAAAGCCTTTTGAATCTCCTCCACTTTCAATTGACTTCTCAATAATTTAGATTTTGATTGCTCTCGATGTATTTTCAGAACTGTCAACTGTTCAATTTTCAACAGCAAACTTTCGTCTGTACAGAATGATTTGTTACTATGGCAACTCTGTAAAAGCAATAAAAAAGACCGATATTTACAGACCGATCGTTTTGATTAAAAAAAAAAAACAGTTGACAGCTCCGAAAACTAACGGAAAACACCTGTAAAGAGAGACAAAAACAAGTTAAAAGTTAAAACAAAGTGAAAAGTGAAATGGAGAAAAAAAATAGCATCAAGTAAGGTTTTAATCTATTTATATTTATTTAATCTATTTATATTAAATCTATTTATATTTAACTGTTATGGAAACTGTAAATCTTAACAAAATTAAAAACAACAATTTGTAAGTACATATATATCGCGTCGGGCTTTTTGTCTAATAGTCAAGTCAGCAGTACATTTTTGCAAAAATTATGTCAATTAGTCCACTGGGTTATGCGTGATACTATGAGACAAAAAGCCCGACACGATATATATATATTTACAAATTGTTGTTTTTTATTTTGTTAAGTTTTTTAACGAGTAATTAAAATGCTTTAATATACCCTTTTTTTTCTTTTTAAGGCGTAATGCAGTTGGCAGTGCAGTAGGAGAAGCACTAGCCATGGGGCTGATTACGTTGGAGGACGTATGCCGCTCGCCGCCCAGATAAGTGTTTGACACAATCTTAAGCTTAATTAATAAGCGAAAAGATTGTGGTCATAAAATTTTGATGAAGGCCGAAAAAGTGGAGAAAACTTGGGTTAAGGCATGGAGCAAGGTATGTAATAAAATCGTAAACACACATGTACAGACAACTAACCTTTTTAATTAATTTTTTAGTATAAAATGTTGTATACGTCGAAGGCTACTGGAGAAATACAGAAGGACGAAGAGGTATGTTATTAATATTTTTTTATATTTAAAGTAAATAAATATATCTGTGGTAAAAAGGAAAAACTGCTTAAGTCTGATTTTACCGTTTTGCAGGAGAGCACTTTTTAAGTTTAAAATAAATAAAAATTGTACGCAAAAGTGAGATTAAGCAAGAATTACTTTGTCTATAACTTCCTGAAAAATAGTAATAAATAATTCAAATTTTGCATGGAGGTACTTCAGGACATTTTCGTTTTTACCACAGATATACACATATGGCCAAAATAATAAGTACACTAGCAGAAATTTTAAGATTTATTGAATATGATTATAAAAATTGTTTATTATTTTCATTGTATTAACAAGTTAAAACATTAAGGCACTAAAAAAATTCATAAAAATTAAGAACAATGTTTCAATTCGCTCAAAACTTTAAACTCAACTAAATTTGGTTGAACAAAATAATAAGTACATCCATAACTAATTAAGTTTATTACTTACATATATAATGATAACCCTAACAAATATATATACTTTTCTGAAAGGTTATTTTATTACCTTTAATTTGAAACCATAAAATGTATACATATTCATAAGAAATACTGTTTAGTTTGTAAAAAAATACAATTTCTTATAATTTTTATGAAAAGTGGCAAAATTTCTTGACTAAATATAAATAGTATCAAAACGTGGACCTCCTGTCTGTCTACATTTTTGCAGAAGGTTGCCATTTTCTATCTCTTTGCATTTCATTGTAAAAGTTGGTAAAGCAAAGTGTTGAGCTAATGTTGTTCTCCTCGAACATTTTTAATGGCTTTACTGATTTAATTACACTACCTATAAAGAACAGCTTTATAAGAAGAAATAGAAAATGCAACATTCTACAAAAATGTAGGCAGACAGTGGGACCACGCTTTAATACTAGATAGAACTTGATATCTCTTCTAGTTTTCGAGTTATACAAAATAATTCATCAAATTTTGCCATTTTTAATACAAATTGTATGATTTTGAAGGGTTACAGTTATTTAAAAACTGAACAGTACTTTATATGAATATGTGTACATTTTATGGTATCAAATTAAAGGTAATGAAATAACGTTTCAGAAAAGTATACATTTGTTAGGGTTGTAATCATATATATAAGTAGTAAATTAAGTTTGTTATGGGTGTTCTTACTATTTTGTCCAGCCATTTTTTGATAAGTTTAACATTTTGATTGATTTGAAATATTGTTTTTTAGTTTTATATATATAATGAAAATGAAAAACATTTCCTATAATAAAGTATAATAAAACTTAAAATATTTCAATATAAAACCAAGTTGAGCTAGTGTTCTTATTATTTTGGCCATATGTGTACATAGCTCAGAGTTCGACTTAGCTTTTTGATGGAGATGTTGGCCTGTCCCTTCACTTTCTGCCTATTGTTACTTTGGTTCCATGTAAACCAAATAAAAATGTTTTTTTCATAACAGTCTAAAATTGTTTTACGGTTAAATGACAAATTATCTGCCAAAAATTCTTAAACATAGGCTGGTACCTATTTCCTACCATTTTCAGAACGAAATGTCCAAAACAAAAAACCAAAAAAATTAAAGATATACGGAAAAATGTTTTGGTTTTGCTTTAAATTCTTCGTCAAATTTAACACTATAATAGATAATTTGGAACCCGCTACATCTCCAGACTGGATCAACATAGTAATCAGTTGGCTTTAAACTTGCTTAACAACAGCCAACATACAAGGCGACTCAAAAGAGCTCACCTATCCTTCAGACTTGAGATGAACTGGTGAATTAAATGTTTTTTATATTCACTCATAATTGTAAAAATTGTAATCCATATCGTTTGTGCTATTAGGCACCAACCAGTGATGTTCCCTTTTTCATTCATTAATATCGAAAAAATTTGCTTATTGTATTGTATAATAATAATAATAATAATAGATAATTTTCTTAAAAAATATTTTAAAGAAACTTTCACACACATTTTTGCTACGCTACCATCCATTGGCTCGAAGGATTCGCTAAACTCAGCTTCATTCGCTGCTGTTAATGGTAACTGTGATACAAACTGCAAGAATTTCATTTATTTCATATTGATCTTTGCTATTTGCGTATTTATGCACTCCACCTCTGAGGTGGGCAGCATGCTGCTTGTTATGTGTTGAACACATCCAAAGGGTAAGTTCTTAGAACTAAGGAAAGCATTTCATGGAAAATTTTGTATTAATTATTGTTGTTATTATTTTTTTGTTTTATAATACAGATAAAGCCATGGCCATGGGTGTCTTACAATCGGCCATCGGACTCTTTGTGCCCTGTCCGAAAATCTATGGCGCTGTTGTCGATTCGGCTTGCCTCATCTGGAAGTCAGTATGTGGCAGACATGGTGCTTGCTCACTCTACGATGCTGATACATTTCGCCTTTACTTTTTGAGTAATTTGAATTAAAATTCTTTTAAATATAATTTTATTAATTTATTTTTAATTTTTTTGTTTATTTTTAGGCATTACTGCTGGAATCATGTTTCTTGCCTTTATTATGGATCTAGTTGTATGGAGTATTGATATAGCACCAGAGGATTATCAAAATATACATAATCGCATCAACGAATCACCTGAATGCAGAGAGGCAATGAATGTGCCAACGCACCCGGCGCCGGATACTGCCGTTTAAAAAAATTCGAATCCAATTCAATTTTGTTTCGATTGCAATGAAAAGAAAAAACACCTTTCAGCAAATTTCCAACTACAAACCGTGTATATATATTGTTTATCCTTAATTGTTAATAGTTATTTTCTCTCTAGTTGTTTAGTTTAGTGCAAAGTTATTTAGTTTAGTGGATCTAATTTACATTTACAAAATAAATTACAATAACAGCAGCAAAAAACTGAATGACGATCCTAGCGGTTCATCAACGACTGATAGTACATTTAAATTTGCAAAGCATGTTAATAAAACAACAACAATTCCAAAAACCATCCGAAGCAAATCATCCTGTACCATTAAAAATTATATGAACCATGGTGAACGCAGTACGTCTGTGAGTCGTGAGGAACCTACAAATGAATCTGCGGGAGATATAACAGTTCGCTATGTAGACAAAGTAGCTCAAATCATTTTGAATACACAGCGTTCAAAAATTTTTCATTGTTATGGAATAAATGTAAGCTTATATATTTTTCATATTTTATTTAAATTTATTATTTATTTTATTCTTAGTTCAGTGGCACCAGGGACGTCTGCTGCGACAGCATTGGAAAGTTTGTAACGCATTAAAGGAGGCATCGTAGACCCTATAAAGTAAATATGTTATTGATCAGCTCGATGAGACGAATCGATTTAGTCATGTCCGTCTGTCTGTCCGTCTATCCGTCTGTCTGTTTGTTGCTGCGCGATTTATTCGCTCAGTTTTTAAGATAATGGGCTGAAATTTTAAACTTAAGCTTTTCTAGGTCCTAGTGTACTTTCTATGTTAAAATCAATGTGTCACGCCCACTTTTGGGTATAGCTCCCATAAAAAAGTACAACATTTTGTCAAGTTCTTATAAGAAAAAAATGTATTTATAAAGCGAATGGCTTCAAATATGGTACAAATGCTTCTTATACCATGCCAAATCTTCAGCTTAAAATTGGTTCCAATCGGACCGCGAGTTTCTAAACTTTTAAGAATTTTTTTAATTTGTTTACTATTTCAAGATAAAATTTAATACAAATGCTGCACACGAAGATCTATCCATGTCAAATGATGTGTAACAGGTATATAAGCTTCGGTCCAACCGAAGTTAACTTTTTTCTTATTATGTTATTAAATTACAAATTTAAGAAAAATATCGAATACTTTTTTTTTATTTTTTATTTTTGTTTCAATAAATTTAATATTACATATTTATATTTACTCTTTTTTATAGAGAGAGGCCAATGTGGCATCAGTGGCAGCAGGACCGGCAGCAATAGTGTCTGGAGCAGCATCAACAGCAGCAGGACCGGCAGCAGCAGTATCCACAGCTGCAATAACGGCTGCAGCAGGTTCGGCAACTGCATCAACCACAGCAGCATCAACAACATCATCAACAACAGCAGCCACAACAGTAGAAGAAGCTGCAGCAGGACCGGCAGCAGCTACATTGTCCACTGCAGCGACATTCGCACTTTTTATTTGTTTTGTGCCTCCCAAGTCCGCCGGCGTCGCCTTGGTGTTACGACCTCCGCAACGGAGGACGCAGGGTCCCCTCGGAAAATCATTGGGCACTTGGTACGTTACGAACCTAGTGCCCAATGTATCCCTGCGGTGGTCGTGCCGTCCGGTCGGAAAGCCCCCCCACTCTCCGCCGCAGGATATCAACGTTCCCTAAAAACAGGGGCAAAAAAAAAAAAATATTTTTTTAAAAAAAAAAAAAAAAAAAAAAAAAAAAAAAAAAAAAAAAATTAAATTAAAAAAAAAAAAAAAAAAATAAAAAAAAAAATAAAAAAAAAAAAAAAAAAAAAAAAAAATTTTTAGAAAATGTCTACTTACCCGCATGATGATTAATTAGTTTTTGATTGTTCGCGATTTTTTTTTTACCCTGTTCCCAAACGATAAGGGGAGGGTATATTAAGTTTGTAAAATGTATGTCACAAGCATTAGGTGGCAACATAGACATTAGAAAAGAGATTCTCGGAGACTATAAGAGATAGGGCCACTATAATTGAAACTTTGACTTTTCAAAGCAGTCAAGTGATCACTTACAAACGGTTTTTCACTAACTACATTGTAAGGGGTAAACCCCATATAAAACTAATTCAAAATTTACATTTTTTGGCAAAAAAATTTTTGTTTCATTTTTTAGGAAATTCAAATATAGCATAAATTATGTCTGTGGCAGTCCCAATGAAAATTCCATTATGGGTAGGAGCAAAAAAAATTAAGGTAAAGCCCTAATACAAATTAACACCTTTTATTTAAGTTTTCGTATGAAAACCCAATACAATAAAGAATGGCATTAGGGCAAAACGTAAGGTATATAAAGATTGGGTACAGGGTATCTTGCAGTCGAGCATACTTGACTTTACAATTCTTTCTTATTTCTTTTTCAAATTTTCTATCTGTTTATAATCTGTTAATAATAACAATACATTGCAATAATTGCAATAATGTATCCGTTACTTAAACGTCATCGTCCATATGAATATGAGTATTAAGTTATAGTATAGTAATTTAATATAAATTATATAATTGATAAGTATAATAATTCCGAGACGTGTTATTTAAATATTATTTATTTATAATTTATTGGTCTTATTATTATTGTTTATTATTATTTATAGTGAAAGACCATTTGGTCCACGTACTTAGCGAACGTATGTAAAAATAACAATGGTCTACCATTCCGTGGACCATCGTAGACCAATGTTATTGTTTTTTCTCGCTCGTACATTTGCTGCTTTGCTCGCACCTATATGAGCCATACGGTGCTTAAACTTAATATGGCAACACGTCAGCAATTGTGCTGCCATTCAAACAGAACTGTCTGTACAGACGAGACTTTTTGACTACAAATTAAGCTTCTATTGGTTCAGCAAGAAAAATCATATGAAAAAATACTTTTTAATTAATTTAAAAAAACGTATTGGCTTTTGTTCAATTTTAATGTCTCAAATGAAAGCTTATTTCAAGACGAATCGAACCCTATTCCTCTCATATACGCAACCAAGTTGCTTTATTGAAAATTTTTGGACCAAATGTTCAGCAAGAAAAATCATATAAAAATATACTCTTTAATTAATTTTAAAAAAAGTATTGGCTTTTTTTCAATTTTAATGTCTCAAATGAAAGCTTATTTCGAGACGAATCGAACCCTATACATCTCATATACGCAACCAAGCCCCTTTATTGAAAATTTTGGACCAAATGTTCAGCAAGAAAATGATATGAACATTAACAATAAATGCATTTTTATGCCATAAATATGCGATAAATATGCAAACTTCAGTGCAATAATGAGCCTTTAATCAATATATATCGTTTTTTTGGTTTATTTTATTATATTTTATTAATTTTTATTAATAATTTTTTAAAAACATTTTTATTTACAAGAGTCACCCTGTGCCTAAAAATACCAGTATTGCTAGCTAGCTATTGCTAACTTCATGCAGGTTCATTGCTTAGCTTACTACAAAAAGAGCAACTATCCGTTGGCCGTTTGCTACAATACCAATACCCGAGAAAATTTTACTTTTCTTACTACAAAATAGCGAAATTCATTCAAATTATGTAGCTTTTCAAATTTTCGATATTGCGGTTATTTCTGTGTCGTGCCATCTATTAGGGGCCGCGTTTCCATTTGACCGCGTTCCGCGTTAGCGTTAAAAACTCGACAAACTCGCGTTAATTCGTATACAAAAAAGATAGGCAGTTAGGTATGGGAAAAGTCGCGTTAATTTTGAACGCGACTTTCGATAACACGCGTTCAAACCGATTTCACACCGATTTCAAACCGATTTCTCTTATCGGTTCGAATAATTTGGCAATCGTAAGTTGCGCATACTTATGAAAACAGCTGACAAAGTAACCGCAAAAAATAAACATTTACATAAAAGCTTCAGCTGCATATATTCAAATGACGGATTACCTTATCATGCTCGTATTGGACAGCAGTTACTAAAGGAACAACAGTTACATCCATTCGTTATATAAAAAATCTGCATTTCAAAAAAAAAAAAAAAAAAAATTGTTTTTAACCTGTACAATTTTTTTACTACATAACAAACAAAATCAGCTGTTTTAACTCGAACGCTAACGCTAAAACGCAATGGAAACACCGTTCCGCGTTTTTCGATATATTGTTAACGCGATAACATAACGCGGCTCAGTGGAAATGCGGCATTATATATGACGATATCGATAACAAAAAATATCTATTACAGTTATTGAATTTATCGATAATTGTCGATTACACCTATCGAACACTCCGATAGCAATCGGTTACATTTACTATGCGTATCCAAAAATATTAGACCGAAAGCTGCCGACTACTGCCGACATCAAAGACCGATATAAGTAACGATTATCTGAGTGGTCGGCGGACGAAAGCTTTGATTTAAGGAAGAAAAAAACCAAAGCAACGCGCAGCATGTTTTCAACTTACTGCAATAAATGTTATAAGCGTCTAGAACTAGAAAGATCGCTAAAATTTTATATATCCCGTTGCTGCCACATTGCCTGCGGACACTGCGTAAGTGCAAAATGTGTAGTTTGCGGACGCCCATACCAAGGCGTTGAAATAAACAATGAAACGTTGCCTGCGTCTGTGGCCGATTGTTTTGCAGATCCAATGCTTATACTAAAAATGCTATGAGCGAGCGGCCAAGTTTCAGTGCGAGCAACGTGCACTATTATTTACATATTATAAATCGGATCAGCAGAAAAAACTAAGAGAACTACAGCAAAAGAATGATTTCCATACAGAAGGCATGCAAAAGCTACGCGAAATGATTGAAACGGAAAAAACGCAAATACACAAACTTAAGGAATACATCGCATACCAGGAACGGCGTGATGAAATCGGTTTTGTAAGAGATAATATTTCACACGATGGGAGAGGTAGCTCTAGGTATTCAATGTGTTCACCACGTACGCCATCATTGAGCTACACGCTTCAAACGAACAGTTCCGATGAAGATGTATACGAAGTTAAAACACATCGAGAAAAAGGTAAGAAGCGTGAAAGTAATTCTGGCGGCGGTGACAAGGGACTTGAATTTACGCTTTAAGTATCATTCCATTTTTAATGAATTTTTTTCATTTGTTTTCATTTTATATACATATATATACATATGTATGTACACATATGGCCAAAATAATAAGTACACTAGCACAACTTGGTTTTATAGAGATATATTTTTTAAGTTTTATTAAACATGATTATAAAAATTGTTTATTATTTTCATTGCATTACCTAGATAAAACCTTAAAGCATCGAAAATATCCAACCAAAACGTTAAACTCAAATAAAAAAATGGTTAAAGGACTATTTAGTAGGTTCAAGGAGAACGACTGTAGCTTAAAAACTGCAAGAGCTAGGGCATTGCATTCTTCACAAAAATTATAGCTGAAATAATTTCTTTTGAATAACGCAAAACCCTAACCAATTTTATTCAAATCTTGCTCGCTTAAAATCAAGAGGAGATAGAAAGTTGCAACCTTTTACAAAAATTTAGGCAGACACTTATTCCACTTTTTGATACTAGATAGAACTTTTCGTTTTACAGTTAAAATAAGTTAACAAATTTAAATTTAAAAACTAAATAGTATTTAATAAAAATATGTATACACTTTATAGTATCAAACAAAAGATAATAAAGTAACCTTTCAGAAAAGTATATATTTGTTAGACTTATCATCATTAATGGAAGTAGTAAACCAACTTAGTTATAGATGCACTTATTATTTTATCAAACCAATTTCATTTGAGTTTAACGTTTTGGTTGAATTGAAACATTGTTCTTTATTTTCATCGATGTTTTCGGTGCTTTAATGTTTTATCTAGTTAATACAATGAAAAAAATAAACAATTTTTGTAACCATATTCAATAAAGCTTAAAATATATGTATAGAAAACCAAGTTGTGCTAGTGTACTTATTATTTTGGCCATTTGCCATGTAAGTATATTTTTTAGTATATTAATTACTAAATGAATTGAAATTGTATAAATAATATTTGCTAAGCTCTTAAATATTTACTTATTATGAATTTGTATTTCCTAGAATCATTTTAAGACGAAAGGTTTGCATTCATTTTGCTCATTATAATTTTAAAATACTGCAGCATATACACATATGTATGTATAACTAAATAAAATATATTGTAAATATTTTTCTTCATAAATACATACTTAATAAAATTTTTTTCTCTTCAATTCAACTGATTTTGTTAAGAAAAAAAATGAAAAAAGTTTTGATGCAACGCAAAATGCAAATCTACCACAACGTAAGAGGCTAATCTCAAATAGAATCGAAAATGAAGGCACAGTTCCCAAAAAAACGAATTTAAATTTAATTTCTATTTGTAAACTTTCTAAAAATCAAAATTAAAAAAATGCAACTTGTACAAAATATACTCTGCAATATTTGATTTGGCTATTCCACGATCGACAATGATTTACTTAGTACCAAGATTTTGATACGTGATTTCTACCCAAATGTCACGATAAAATGTTATTTTACTTGCCAAAAAAGAGTTGGCTTTAGCTTTAGATGTACACTGATAAGCAAACAAAACAGTGTCTTGATTCAAA
Organism: Leucophenga varia; assembly: GCA_018903435.1. Classification (NCBI taxonomy): domain Eukaryota; kingdom Metazoa; phylum Arthropoda; class Insecta; order Diptera; family Drosophilidae; genus Leucophenga; species Leucophenga varia. Next base: position 93,299 of record JAEIFJ010000952.1, read on the forward strand.
TACACAAGGATTTCTTTTAAGGAAAGAAACAAATTATTGTACTAAACTGAAAATGCTAATAGAAGCTATTCTTAAGTCAACTAACTTTTCCACAAATGCATTTCTAATGGTTTCTGGCACTGAAGCATTGTGAACAACGAGACTAAATTAACATGGAGAATGAGAAGTAAAAGTTGAGTCAAAAAGAAACCAAAAGAATCAATTATTGATTCTGTGATTGTTGCGCGCTACAAAAAAAACGAAAGATTAAATGTAACTCAATCACGACAGGGGTAATATGTGTAAGATTTCTCAATTGAATTGATACCAGGAAGGCGCGTTTTGATCAGCGTAAAGAGACGAACTGATTTAGCCATGTCAATCTGTCGGTCCGCCTGTCTGTTTGCTGCTGCGCGATTTATTCGCCCATGTTTAAAGATATTGGGCTGAAATTTTAAACTTAATCTTTTCTAGATCCTGTGTTCTTTGTATGGTGAAATTAATGCGTCACGCCCACTTTTAGGTATAGTCCTTATACACATACAACATTTTGTCAAGTTGTTATACGAAAAAAATGTTATAAAGCGAATTGCCTTTAAAAATGTTGCAAATGCTTCTTTTATCAATTCAAATTTTCTAAATTTTTAAGAACATTTTTCAACCGAATTAACGTTTTCCTTTGTTTATTATTAAAGTATTATGCCAGATTCAATAAAATGTTTCTGAATAAATGGTTTGCAATTTAACAAATGAATTTTTTTGTTGTTTGTTGAACGATAACAGATGATTTACATCATTTTCATGAACACAAATTTTTGTTGCTTTTTGAATAGCAACAGCTGATTTTAGTCAAACCAAACCTAACCCGAGTCAGTGTTGACGCTCTGGGTTAACTAATCAGGTTAAGTCCATAACCCTTCCAGTGTAAACATGGCATTATTCTGCAAAAAAAAAAAAACTACCAACTCTAGTGTAAATACATTTTAGTAGTAATTTATTATCAACTTGTTGATGTATTATGTAATTTAAATTTTTAACCAATAATTCCATTAATTGCTTCTACAAACCAAGTAACCAAGCAAGATTCATTTGAATCATCAGTTAATAGTTGTTTGCGTTTGCCATTGAGAGTGGAAATAAAGATAATGTTAAATAATAATATGTAACAAAAATTATATTTGCAAATCTTACTCTGGTCGAAATCTACGGTCAACTGTAAACATATCTTATGGCCTTAAAATTTATTTTAGACCATTTGACTCTTGTAGCACCATTTTCAATGTACGAGGTGTTTTCAAACATTATCGCGAATTTTGAATTTTCTCGGGTTACGTATATTCGAATTTCGATTTTTTTGTGGCGGTATGTTGGTACTCATGTCTCTCATTTATTCCGACAAGCTCGGCCATTTTGAATGTTCACTTAATTGTTGACAGCTGCTTTGCTTGCACGTGTTTTGGATCGTCTTCGATTTTTACCTATTCAAAAAAATGGATCAAAGAACCTGTATCAATTTTTTTTTTCTGAATGGAATAAATGGAATAAAAATGTTGAAGAAGGCTTATGGGGACCGAGCTCTACCAAAATCAACAACATTTCATTGGTATAAATTGTTGAAAGAAGGTTGCGAACGTGTTGAAGACGAAGAGCTCCCTGATCAACCATCGACCTCAACGGACCGATGCTCACATCCAAAAGTAAAAGAATTAGTGCTTGCACACCGTCGATTAACTATGAGAGACATTGCTGATGAAATTGGCGTATCGAAAGGATCAATTAATACAATTTTGAAAGATGTTTTGAGCCTCAAACGTGTCAAGTCTCGATTGGTACCAAAAATGGTGAATTTTCTTGAAAAACAGCGTCGATTCTTTGTGACTTTTTCTCCAAAAATGCAAACAATATCGTTCCGCAACCACCGTATTCGCCTGATTTGGCTCCGTTTGACTTCTGGCTATTCCTGAAACTCAAGAGACTACTCCGGGGAACGCGTTTCGAGTCGATTGAGGAGATAAAACCTAAATCGAAGAAGGCGCTGATGGCTATACCGGAAAGGGACTATTTGGCATGTTTCGGATGAAATTGATTTACAAGAATAAGTAAAGATTTTTCATTTTACAAACACTTTTCATATTAATACGCAAAAATTGGCAGTAAATTCCTATAAGGGTTATATGCTGTAGTAATCCCACCTTAATTTTATGGGATATTTTATATACATGGGTTGTTATTATTAACTAAGTGTTTTTACCATATTTGAAATACATCTTTTCATAAATAAAACATTTTTATATAAAACCTCAAAAATGTTAGGTAGATTTGTGTGGGGGCTATATACTGCAGTGGTCCCACCTCAACCATGGGTCCTTTTCTAAACAATAGATACTATTTGAAGTGTTTTTACCATATTTGACACAAAATGATTCATAAAGAAGGAAAAACATTAACTTCGGTGGAACCGAAGCTTATATACCTGTCACACGTATTTTTAAATTGTTAATGTGTTATCATCAGTGGCTTAAATAGAACTTTGAAATGGGATGGGACGGGGTCAATGGTGTAATACAACTCACGTTGTGTGAGGCCTTTGCCAAAAATGGACGTGGCACCTTGGCTTTGATATTGGATGATATATAAAGTGTTTTTACCCAATTTGGGGTCAACACATTACTAAAAAATAACCATTTTCATATACAAATTAGAAAACAGGCGGCAAGTTTGTATGAGGACTTTAGCTAAAAATGGGGTTGGCACATTTCTTTTGATATTGGATGATATTAGGTGTGTTTTTAGTCCATTTGGAGTGAATACATTCCTAAAAAATATCCATTTTCATACAAAAATTCGAAAATGGGCGGTAAGTTTGTATGGGGCCTATGCCTAAAAATGGGCGTGGCACATTACATTTGACATTGGATGACAGTACAAAAAGTTGTTTTTACCTAATTTGGAGTAAATATATGCATAAATAAGAACCATTTTCATAAAAAAATCGGAAAAACGGTAAATTTTTATGGTGGCTATACCTAAAAATGGGCGTGGCACTTCATATTCAAACTTGATAAACTTGGTCGCTGCCGAAAAAAGATTAAGTTTCAAATTTCAGCTAAATATCTCAGTAGTCTCCGAGTAAATCGCGTTGAAATAAACAGGCAGACGGACATGGCTAGATCGAGTCGTCTCGAGCTGATCAAGAATGTATATACTTTATGGGGTCTACGAAGTTTCCTTTTATGCGTAACTCGAAAACTTGTTCAAGGCTAAGGGTACTGCGTGAAGGAAAACATTGCTAAGATGATAGTAGCTTTTATAGCAACAATTTCTACAACACCCCTTATAACCCACCTCCTCGGGGTGTAAACTGGGCAACGCGGGGACAACCGAGTGGGTAGCAGAATGGGGCCGATGGGGTAGTACGCATGCATACTCTTGTAGTTCTTGGAAAACCTATCCCAAGGTAGAGCACCTTGATAAAACATTAAATTGAATATT
>JAEIFJ010000954.1:0-65255 GCA_018903435.1 Leucophenga varia
GTTTTACTTTGAAAATTATGGTAATGTTGCAGAATGTGTGCGAAAATTACGCACGGAAATGAGCCGAACAGAAGCACCGTCCGCTCCGTATGTGCGCTTTCCTTTTGAAAAATTGAGAGAAACCGGCACAATTATTGATAAACCAACGCGTGAGAAACCAAAAACAGTGCGTACTGCCGATAATATCGCTGCTGTAGCCGAGTGTGCGTGAGGCGCCCGGAACATCAGTGAAGCGTCGCTCTCAACAATTGGACATTTCCACGACGTCCCTTAGGCGAATTTTGAAAAAAGACCTTGGTATGACACCGTACAAAGTTCAATTGGTTCAAGAATTGAAGCCACGAGACCATCCGATGCGGTTTGCCTTTGCCGAATGGGCAGATGAGCGCTTGGCCGAAGACCCGGAATTTTACCAAAAATCATCTTTTCCGACGAAGCTCATTTCCATCTTGGCGGCTACGTCAATAAGCAAAATTGTCGTATTTGGGGGACGGAAAACCCGCACGTGATCGAAGAGAAGCCAATGCATCCTCAGAGAGTTACTGTTTGGTGCGGTTTATGGGCTGGCGGCATCATTGGCCCATTTTTCTTCGAAAATGCGGCAGGAGCCGCCGTTACGGTCAATGGCGAACGCTACCGCGCCATGTTAACGGATTGGTTCTTCCGGAAATCAAAGACGAGGACTTGGACAATATTTGGTTCCAGCAAGACGGCGCACCGTGCCATACAGCCAACGTTACGATCGATCTTGTGCGCACTGTTTTCGGAGACCGAATTATCAGCCGAAATTCTGATGTCGTTTGGCCGCCTCGGAGCTGTCATTTGACACCGTTGGATTATTATTTGTGGGGCGCCGTCAAAGACAAGTGTTATGTGGACAAGCCAGCGACAATTCAAGCTTTGAAGGACAACATTCGCGTCGCCGTTGCCGAAATACGGCCGCAAACAATCGGAAACGTCCTCGGACCGTGGTACCGAGGCAGCCATTTGAACGAACTTATATTCCATAAGTAACCGGAAGGATTGTACTTTAATATGAAGAAATAAATTTGATGATCGGATGAACCGTTTTGTTTTATTGCATTTAAAAAAAAAAAAAAAGTTACGTGGCGGACCCTATATAACAACATATTTCTCGAAAATATTTGGAAATGGGCGGTAAGTTTTTATGGAAGTTTTTAAAAATGGGCGTGGCACCATGATATTGGAAGAGTTTTTACCCAATATGGAGTAAATACAAGAATAAATAATACCCATTTTCATACAAACATTTGAAAATGGGCGGAAAAGTTTATATGAGGGCTATGCCTACAAGAGGGCGTTTTATACAAAAAATCGAAAAAAACGGTAAGTTTGTATGGGGGCTATACCTAAAAATGGGCGTGAACTCTCATTCTCGAACTATAACATAGTCGTTGTCGAGAAAAGCTTAAGTTTCAAATTTCAGCTTAATATCTTTATTCCTTCAACAAAGAAGATGCGTACAAATATACAGACAGTTGGACAGACAGACGGACATGGCTAGATCGATTCGTCTCGTCGAGCTGATCAAGAATATATACTACTACGACGTCCTTCAATGCGGTACAAACTTTCAGACAAATTAAATATACACTCACACTATGTGTGGCGGGTTCTATAAGGAACTTTATAGTATCTCATTGTGCTGACAAAAGTGTGATTTCTAAGTTGCAGTGTGATTAGCGACTGCGACTTGAAAATCACAGTGACTGCAAACAGTGATAAAAGCGCAGTTCCCAAAACCAGCGACTACTGATCCGGTTCACTGTGCGCGAAACTCGCAACTAACTGAAGTGTTACGCTACACTAAGGTACCAAGCCGACTTTGTTTTAATTAATTGAAAAAAAAATTATAAAAATTAAAATCGGAAAAATAATATTTGCGAAAAACAATTGTGTTCTTGGTTGCTTCCTTTGCAATTGCCGGTTTAAGTTAGTCACCCATTGCATTCTGCCGCGTTTTTTATTTTTCTTAATAAAAATATCGCATTTCACTTCGTTTTCTATTTATATCTTTTCTGCTCTTTCACTATTTAATCATTTCAATACACCAAGCTTGCTGTGAATTGCATATTTTGAGGAGTCAAATGACTGGCAAATGAACCAACGTGTTTGTATAGGTTCAGTGTTAAAGCGAATATAAACGATTCTCGAAAATTGAAACTGATAACTGAACTGTTTTATTGTTCGAGAAGAGCGATACACAAAATCGCCAATAACTGAACATGTTGACTGAAGAACTGTGAAAAAATTACCGAAAGTATTTATTTTTTTTGCCATCAATAGTATCTCATCCTTATCTAAGTCAATATACAGATATTTAATAGCGACATTACACACTGTACAGTTCAAGTTTTAACGGATGGTAAATTGATACTGAATGGTAAGTACAATGATGATCAAAATATAGCCACAGGTTATATTTGATTAAGTATTATCCAAAAATTTAAGATATTCGCAGGATCTTGCACAATAAATATTTGTTAGTTAGGCTGTTTCGGCCGACCCCAGATTGAGTCACACATTTATTATTTCTTTAGTATCATACGAAAAGCCATGCAATGGAATCCTCTTGATTGTAGAGATCGAAGAAGAGGACGTCCCGAGAAATATGAAGAGGAACAGCGTCAAGGGAGCGACGAGAAGGACTTCACATATCAGGGTGAAGTCAACTTGCAACCCTTGTAGATAATACAGGACGAGTTGAGGAGCAGCTGTTGCCGCCCTATGACCCATTAGGATTTCGAAGAGCATATTGATGCGTTTTGGCAATCGCTGAAGCTGATTAAGGAGCAAACTTGCCGAATTTGAAAAATATGCAGTCCCAAAGTATACCCAGATGTATTAATCTAACATTGGGCAAAGCTGGGCTGCTGCAGAGAAAGTGTTCCAGGTAATCCACAGTAACCTGTTCCCTCGCATCGCTATCGTATAGCCGTCTTCATTGGTTAAATCTTATAACAGATATTGTCAAGATAAGATTAAGACATCTGGGCGCACTTCGATTATTTCAGTTCCAAATGCCAATCAGTAGTCTGCAATATTTTCTCTGGAGCTAAAGTAGGTACTTCGAAGTTTTTTTTGTTATGTTCTTTGAACATTAATTTGTATATTCTGGAGTCCGGTTCTGTTCTTCTATTTTTCTTCAACTCGTCGACATATATACTCAAACAGCTCGGTGCCACGCCCATTTTTAGGTATAGCCCCCATATAAACGTTCCGCCCATTTTGTAGTTTTTTGTATGAAAATAGTATTTATTTTTAAATGTAATCACTTCATATTGTTTAAAAACACTTCTAATATCATCCCTTTTTTTGGTTGTATCGGACTATTGACTCCAAGACATCCCTTATCTAAATATTACGTAAGCCACTAACGCGTCTAAATAAACTTAACCAAGATGTGGCGGGTATTTGAGCCCTCGGTTCCACCGAAGATAACGTTTTTTATCTTTTATTTTTTTATTTTTTTTGTGAAACCCTTTTTAACACTGCAATCATTTGGACAAAGGGAAGAATTTTTCCGATTATGAAATGCTGCACCGTGAACTTTGATATCCCATATCTGGAAATGGTAATAGTTCCAATGGGGATTTTAATACTATTCAATATCTATTAAATTCATTTGGTTATTTATTTTTGAGGTTCCTTGCAAAAAAATCAAAAAATCAAACTAACAATCCAACCAAAGTCTTTTAGTGCACAGTTGCAATTATGTGCAAAGTTACATAAATGGGTTTTTTCAAAACCTTGTTGTGAACACCTTAAATATCTTTCAACATTTCCAGAAATAAGTTTTTATATGTAAAATGTATGCGCGTAATTTACATTAAATTTTTTTATATACAAATTTATTTGCAAACCCTTTTGCCTTGTTACTCCCGCTCATTGCATATGTAAGCAGATATGCATTATCTCTGTAATAAAATATCATTCTAGTAAAAACGAAATACAACTCAAAACTATGTAACAAATTTAATATTTACCAAGGTTGCTTTCAAATTTGCTTTCATGCATTTTAATGCAATTAACAAGGGTCAAGTTGAGCATAAATATAGGTCAAATTTTCATTTTTTAATTTTACATTTTCAGCTCAGTGCACTTGAAATATGCGCGCGAATGCAATGAATTTAAATTAAATATTTTTGTTACAATATCGTAAATACTAAACATGAAACGTTGCATGAAGCCAAATTTTAAATTGAAATTAATATTAGTTCTGCCAAAAGTTAATAAACTGTAAATGCGTAATTTACTTTTTATATAATTTAATTTAATTTATTTTTTTCTACATAAAAATTTGAAATTAATTTATTTACAAATTAATGTTTAACAAATGTGAATCTTTTAATTAAATTTGTGAAAAGCAAATATATATTTTAATTTGAGTTCAGCTAAATTTTTCATCAAGGGTGTCACACAATATCTTTTTTGTTTGGTTTCAAATCTCCTTCTAAAATTCAATGGAATAATGAATATAATTCACAATTAGTTTAAACATTTTTTTAAAAAAAATTATTAAAATTAACACCGTATCTTTGTTATTTTTTTAAATGTAGTTTAAACTAATTGTGAATTATATAATTTCATTGATATTTTAGAAGTTTTTCAAACCTTAGACAAAAAAAAAACAAGCAAATGAGATTTTATGTGCTGACCTCTGAATGTAATTAAAATTACATGTCGAAAAAAAACAACAAAAAAAGACACCAGCTAGGAATTGATCAATCAAATATGAAATTAGTTTTTTTTTTTTTACTAGCGGATACCCGCCTCGGAGCGTTATACGGCCATTTTGAATGCTCTTTCAGTTTTTTTTTCATTTCGCTTCTTCTGTGTTTCAGTTCTTTTTTGATGCATTTTTGTTTGTAGCGCAACCAAAATGGGTTGGGGCTAACTTAAAAATATATTTTAAAAAATACCACTTTTTGATCGTACCCAAAATATATTGGGAAAAATGCAATCAGCTGTTTTTATTTTTGTATATGTTAAAAAAAACAAAACCATTTTTGTATGGGAGAACTAGAAAATCGACTTCTTAATTAAACCGAATGTGCCTTAGGCATTGTTTTAGTAGAATTTCACTTTACTTGCATTGTTTACTTTCAAATGTAACCGACTTGGGGCTCATCGGTTAAAAGGTTTCCAACGTAAACGGACATTGATGAACATTTTAACTATTTTATATACAGGGTCCGCCATCTAACATTTTTTTTTGAACTAGTGGTTATTTCGAGTGTGGCAACACTGATGTCACATCTGATTGGACAGAAAGTTAGTTTTATCCTTCCGCTGAACGAAAATGGTTGTGTATACGATTGAGGAACGAGTTAAAATAGTGCAGTTTTACTTTGAAAATTATGGTAATGTTGCAGAATGTGTGCGAAAATTACGCACGGAAATGAGCCGAACAGAAGCACCGTCCGCGCCGTATGTGCGCTTTCTTTTGAAAAAATTGAGAGAAATCGGCACAATTATTGATAAACCAACGCGTGAGAAACCAAAAACAGTGCGTACTGCCGATAATATCGCTGCTGTAGCCGAGAGTGTGCGTGAGGCGCCCGGAACATGAGTGAAGCGTCGCTCTCAACAATTGGACATTTCCACGACGTCCCTTAGGCGAATTTTGAAAAAAGACCTAGGTATGACACCGTACAAAGTTCAATTGGTTCAAGAATTGAAGCCACGAGACCATCCGATGCGGTTTGCCTTTGCCGAATGGGCAGATGAGCGCTTGGCCGAAGACCCGGAATTTTACCAAAAAATCATCTTTTCCGACGAAGCTCATTTCCATCTTGGCGGCTACGTCAATAAGCAAAATTGTCGTATTTGGGGGACGGAAAACCCGCACGTGATCGAAGAGAAGCCAATGCATCCTCAGAGAGTTACTTTTTGGTGCGGTTTATGGGCTGGCGGCATCATTGGCCCATTTTTCTTCGAAAATGCGGCAGGAGCCGCCTTTACGGTCAATGGCGAACGCTACCGCGCCATGTTAACGGATTGGTTCTTCCCGGAAATCGAAGACGAGGACTTGGACAACATTTGGTTCCAGCAAGACGGCGCACCGTGCCATACAGCCAACGTTACGATCGATCTTGTGCGCACTGTTTTCGAAGACCGAATTATCAGCCGAAATACTGATGTCGTTTGGCCGTCTCGGAGCTGTGATTTGACACCGTTGGATTATTATTTGTGGGGCGCCGTCAAAGACAAGTGTTATGTGGACAAGCCAGCGACAATTCAAGCTTTGAAGGACAACATTCGCGTCGCCATTGCCGAAATACGGCCGCAAACAATCGGAAATGTCCTCAAAAATTGGGTCGACCGAATGGCGTACTGCAAGGCCAGCCGAGGCAGCCATTTGAACGAACTTGTATTCCATAAGTAACCGGAAGGATTGTACTTTAATATGAAAAAATAAATTTGATGATCGGATGAACCGTTTTGTTTTATTGCATTTAAAAAAAAAAGTTACGTGGCGGACCCTGTATATAGATTATTATTTTATTGTTAGAAGCAATTGCATAACAAACTCTCCAGTCATGATAGGTGTTGCCTTAAATTTCGAAAACTACGTTTGTATTGGAAACTAGATTTTTATACGTTTTACACATAGTATAAACGGGTACATTCAGTTTGTCCAAAAGTTTGTAACGCATTAAAGGAGGCATCGGCAGTTTGTATGTCAAAATCAAGGTGCCAGCCCATTTTTAAGCATAGCTGCAATACATATCTACCGCCCATTTTTGAGCTTTTGTATGGAAATGGTCCAATAGTTCACTCCAAATTACGTGAAAACCCTTCTAATGATATCGTTTGTATACACCACTTATGTTATAAGGATCGGGCCACTGTGACATATAGCCCCCATACACCTCCCATTTTTTAATATTTTCAAAAAAATTGTTATATCTGTATTTATTGCTTAAATTTTGTTAAAATTGTCTAAACATGGGTTTAACCAGACCGTTGACGCTCCACCCATACCATCTCGAAGTTTTATCTAAGTCACTGATGATCTGACAAACTATATAAAGTTTTGTGTGACGGGTATTGAGCTTCGTTTTTTTCAGTTTGTCTGGAAGTTTGTAATGAATTAAAAAGGCATTGGAGACCCCATTTAGTGTATATATTCTTGATCAGCTCGATAAGACGAATCCGTCGTTGTACTCTGAAAGTTTTAAAGATATTGAAATGAAATTTTAAACTTTAGCATTTTTTGATCCCATTATTAGGCATAGCTTCCATACAAATCTACCGCACATTTTCGAGTTTTTGTAAGAAAATACTTAAAATATCTGAATGAATCCAATTAAAAATTGGTACAATCACTTCTAAATGAACACTATCGATATGATTAGGTTCGTTTTAATATAATATACAGCCCCCATACAAACTTGACGAAATATATCTTGAAATTTTATCCAAGCCCCTGGTGAACTATTAAAAGTATCATAAGACGGGTATTTGAGCTTTGGTTCCACCAAAGTTATCGCTTTTTCTTGTTTTTTTTCAGTATTTTGTTGTTCCGTTTGACGCAGAGTAGCATGTTGCCCCCAGGGATAATGTCGTGGGTTGTTCCCTCTCTAGCTATCCTTTTTTGATTTGCAGTTACCTTTACCTAATATGAATAGCTAGTCAAAAAATTTCTATGGATTCATGAATATTTAAGCTTTTCCGTTGAATTTTTTGATTTGCCAGATTTTTGTGTTTAGCGCGTTTCATTGTCAGGCCTTTCTGTCGTTTAAACTGATTGATTTCATGCTTTTGGATCTTATAATAATTAATCAACTTTAAATTCATCCAGTTCTCAAGTTCTTCATTTTAAAACTTCGAATACTGAGCGTGCTTCCACCAAAGGAATTAAAGTGGAAAAATATCATTTCAAATAATTACAACGGACTCAAAAACTGACATTTCTAGGAGAGCAAAAAATATAACGGGTGATTTTTTTGAGGTTAGGATTTTCATGCATTAGTATTTGACAGATCACGCGGGATTCAGACAAGGTGTCAAAGAGAAAGATGCTCAGTATACTTTGACATTTCATCATGAATAGACTTACTAACGAGCAACGCTTGCAAATCATTGAATTTTATTACCAAAATCAGTGTTCGGTTCGATATGTCGAAAATCCGCTTTTTTATCGACAAATTTTGTTCAGCGATGAGGCTCATTTCTGGTTGGATGGCTACGTAAATAAGCAAAATTGCCGCATTTGGAGTGAAGAGCAACCAGAAGCCGTTCAAGTACTGCCCATGCATCCCGAAAAATGCACTGTTTGGTGTGGTTTGTACGCTGGTGGAATCATTGGACCGTATTTTTTCAAAGATGCTGTTGGACGCAACGTTACGGTGAATGGCGATCGCTATCGTTCGATGCTAACAAACTTTTTGTTGCCAAAAATGGAAGAACTGAACTTGGTTGACATGTGGTTTCAACAAGATGGCGCTACATGCCACACAGCTCGCGATTCTATGGCCATTTTGAGGGAAAACTTCGGAGAACAATTCATCTCAAGAAATGGACCGGTAAGTTGGCCACCAAGATCATGCGATTTGACGCCTTTAGACTATTTTTTGTGGGGCTACGTCAAGTCTAAAGTCTACAGAAATAAGCCAGCAACTATTCCAGCTTTGGAAGACAACATTTCCGAAGAAATTCGGGCTATTCCGGCCGAAATGCTCGAAAAAAGTTGCCCAAAATTGGACTTTCGAATGGACCACCTAAGACGCAGCCGCGGTCAACATTTAAATGAAATTATCTTCAAAAGTAAATGTCATGGACCAATCTAACGTTTCAAATAAAGAACCGATGAGATTTTGCAAATTTTATGCGTTTTTTTTTTTTAAGTTCTCAAGCTCTTAAAAAATCACCCTTTATAAAATAATGAACAAATTGATATACACATGAGTGACACCGAATCAATTAAAAACACTCGATGTATCGGTATAATGGTGTAAATTTTCAGTACTAACACCAAAACACTTACACCAAAACTCTGAGATTTCGGTGTCACCTCTGATAGATTACAAAAAACTATTCAACAAAAAATGTAATCAATAATTTATCAAATAATTTAATTGTGCAGAAATAACTAATTAAAGCGGTTTTAAAATAGTGGTTATTAAAAAAAATGCATTAATAAAACCATTTTAAAGAGTTCTGGTTGAGCTAAATAAAATTATATGAAAAAAACATATTTTTAATTGAAATTAAAAAAAGAAAAAAGAAATTACAAACTCAAACTCAAATAACCATTTTAACTTTAGCACGTACAATGAGCACAAGGAGGATTACGACAATGTTGAAAATGTGTTGCATAAACATAGGCTTTCAAGACGTACAAACACATATACTATACGTGTATCTACATTAAAGCTAAAGTACGTGCGGTATTTTGACATTAAAAATCATTTAAATGCAAAAACCAATATTAACTTGAAAAACTTCTAATTGCGACAACGATGCCGATGACGACAACGACAATGATGAGAAAAGTAACAATAAGATTGGAAAAACGAGCAAAACGTAGGAACAAACTCGAAAATCGTGCTATACAGATATAATATGACAGAAACCGGAAACGTTGACGTTGAGCATGAGAGCAAGAGGGACGAAGACAACGAAGAATGTAACAAAAATTGAAAACGACATTTCCGTCGTTTTTGCTACTAATCAACTCAATACGTTTCGATTTGGCTTAATTTCAAACTGTGTGGCCGCAGCGGCTGCTTGTGCTGTAGTTGCTCTTGCAATGCGATAGCTTCAGTTTTTACCCAAAAATGTCACAGGAAATCGTAATCGAAATCGGAATTTAAATTGACTCATTAAAAGGAACGACAATTAAACAAGCGTTGCTAGGCACCCAACAAAACAGTATTTTTTTTTTGTTTCTAATTCCTTTTTTTTTTATATTTTTGTTCAATAGAAATTTTGCTTTGGCGCAAAAGGTCATTAGTTAATTTGCGTAACAATTTTGCAAGAAAATTCTATACTTTTTTGGTCGCGTCACAGCTGTTTGCCATTGAGTAATTGAGTGTAAATAGATTTTTTTTTATAAGCAATTGTCTTAGTCTCTGTTGGTCTGTCGTATATTTCTTTAATGTCCTTTTACGTTTTTTGATTTTTGAAATGTGCGCTTTTTAAAATTATGTTGTCTACTTTTGGGCGTTGTTTGTTTTTATTAAAATTTATGCTTTTGAGTGTTGTAAACTTTTTGGGCAAGTTCCTTTTGTGTTAAGTTCTTTTTCCCCCTAAATTTGGTTTTATGTTCTTTTTTATCTTTTTTCTTTTTTTGTTTTGTTTGTTCACATAATCTTCCGTTACCTACTTTACCTGCGTGTGGCATAGCAATCGTCTGCGGCTATTAAATTTTATTGAGCCACTGATTTATTTATTAATTCAATTAAGTTCAAATAGAGCCTGCGTGGTTGCTGCTAATTTGTGAGAAAATAATTTCTGCATATGTTGGTTTAATGGTGTGAAATATCTAATTATTGGTAAAGAAGAAGAATAGATTATGTAAGTAGGTTTTTGAACTAACTAGAAAAATAAGTTCAATTAGATAGATAAATATATAGATTTTTGGAACGATTTGTGAAAAAAATGAAATGATGCAGGAAACAAATTTATTTCCTTGTTTTTAACATAAACTCGAACTCAGCGACCTAGATCTAGGGAGTGTACAATAAATCGTAAAATTGGTATTAATCGTTTATTCTTCTTAATCGATTTATTCAGCTCGACCTTAAGGTGAATCAATTAAATGTGTGCAAATGTTATTTTCGTCAAGCTTTTAGACAATTGGTTTTATTTACAAAATTAACAGAAAGGAAAAGAAAAGAGTGAAAAATTATTACATTTTAAGACGGAGTATTCGTGATGGCTGTATGCAAGGAAAAAGATTGATTTTAAGATTCGTACTGAAATTTTAACTAAAATAACGTTGACTTTGGTTGGACCGAAGTTTATACATCTGTCACATATCATTAGGCATAGATGGATAGTCGTGTTCAACATTTGTATTAAATTTTATCTGAAAATACTAAACGAAATTCGGGGTCCGATCTCAAACAATTTTTAACTAGAACTGGACAATATGTTGTATGTTTGTATGGGAGATATACTTAAACGTGGGCGTGACACGATCTAGAAATGCTAAAGTTTAATATTTCGGCCCTATATCTTTAAAACTGAGCGAACAAAAAGACAGACGGACAGACAGACGGTCATAGCTAGATTGACTCAACTACTTTTAGTCCGGTCAATTTAGACATAAAAATGTTGGCCAAATAACAATTATTCCCGGAAAGCCAAAAATTGATGGAGAGCTTGGGTTTACCATTACGAATAAAGTTTTAAAAATCTACATCGATCCTATGTGTGCTTCAAAAGTTATTCGGTAAGTTTTATAAATATTATAAAAAAAACCTGAAGCCAAGTTGTAGACCTTGAAATTCTCTACAAAAATGGTCTTAATGATTTTTTTCCTGAGAGTTTCCATTCCTGAGGTAACTCAATTCTAAGAGTCACATTAATCACGATATGCACACATTCCCACGATACCTGCGAGGTAGTGTATTCGGCGTGTTTTTTTTTTTTTACAGTGGTTTTACCCTGTAGGCCTACTAGACTAACTAAATAACTGTCATGATAATTTTATGATAGTTTATATATAAAAAAAAAAAAAAAGTACAAAAAAGCAGAAAGAAAAGAGTTGAAATACGGCTGCTCTTTCAACGTCTCCACTACGGCCCCGTTTCCATTAGGCCGCGTTCCGCGTTAGCGTTAAAATCTCGACAAACTCGCGTTAAATCGTAATCAAAAAAGATAGGCAGCTAGGTATGGGAAAAAGTTGCGTTAATTTTGAACGCGACTTTCGATAACACGCGTTCAAACCGATTTCTCTTATCGGTTCGAATAATTTGACAATCGTAAGTTGCGCATACTTATGAAAACAGCTGACAAAGTACCCGCAAAATATAAACATTTACATAAAAGCTTCAGCTGCATATATTCAAATGACGGATTACCTTATCATGCTCGTATTGGACAGCAGTTACTAAAGGAACAACACCTACATCCATTCGTTATATTAAAAATGTGCATTTCAAAAAAAAAAAAAAAATTTGTTTAACCTGTACAATTTTTTTACTACATAACAAACAAAATCAGCTGTTTGAACTCGAACGCTAACGCTAAAACGCAATGGAAACACCGTTCCGCGTTTTTCGATAAATTGTTAACACGATAACAAAACGCGGCTCAGTGGAAATGCGGCATACAATTACATAAAAAAAATACTGTCGAATACAATTTGCGTTTTGATGAGACCGATAAACTTATAAATTTCTACCCAATAGCCGATAGCTTTTCCTAAAAAAAAAAATTTGTATATTATACGAATAATTTGAATTCGTATAAATTTACAAAATTGTAAATTGCACATTTTTTGAGATCATAGTAGCGAGGGTGTATTTTTTTGTTTTATTAATTTATTTTTTTTGAAGATAGTTGTCCTTTCAAAATTTGTCTTAATTTGTCATAGAAATCTGATTTCTTTGCATATATAGCACGAAGATGATTTTAAAGAAAAAAAATAAATCTTGTAGATATATTTTTGAGCGCAACCAATAAAATGTTATTTTTTAAAAAACTAATAAGGACAATGGCCTCTATGGAGCAGCCAACAGACGAGTACGAATTGTTTAAGGCTGTAGCTTTATGTGGAAAAATACGACATGAGGACATGGTGAAATTTAGAGAATTACTACCTGATTTGTTGAGGGAGGGCATACATAAGGGCATGTTAGATGTGAATGCGGACAGCAAATACTCATTGCATAAGCGTGAATCTTTAGCTCGTGAGTGTAAGAATGTTGCTGCAACTTTGGCTGGACGCAAAGTAATTAAGCGACTGAAGAAACGTACGAATCGAAAGAAGAAGTAAAAATGAAGTTGATTCATTAAAATCATTTTTTTTTTTTTTTTTGAATATTTTTATATTAGTTTGTTCAATATTGTTGGTAGATATTGTTAAAATAAAAAAATTAAAGTGTATTCAATGACAACGATTGTTTTATTCCAGAAAATAGATCTTTAATAAGACCAGATCTGTCTGTCTGTCAGAATGGCATATGTTTAAAAAAAAAAAAATCTATTTTCAGCTGACGAGTTCAATCGATTTAGCCTCTCTGTCTGTCTTTCAGTGATTACAAGATACAAACATAAGCATTTCTCGGTCCAAATTAGTTGAAACCTACCTATTTTGGGCATAGTCCTCATACAAACCCACAATTTTTTCGCCTTAACATAATTAAATAGGCTTCTGGCTTCTCGATCGTGGTTACTTCTATTCATATAAGTACATCTGTTGTACACTTTTCGAGGATACCATATAACCTTTTACAATTGTAATCAGGCCAGCTAATCCTCGATATGCCGCAAGTTGTTATATTGCACCATTTTATGTTTGAAGTAAGTAGAGTTTTCCCAAACAATATCTGTCCTGTATCCATATGGGTTGTGGTACCCTGCCTGGTTACCATCTGCTATACAGTTAACCTCAATATTACTGTGCCCTGGCACCTAAATGAGATGATGAATACTGTAGTTTTGTGCCAACTCGTTAAGAGATTTGTGACACTCAGTAGTGTGTATATAGATTTATTAATGTGGCAGTCCAGCGCCTTAAGTGTGCCGCTTGACTATCCAATAACAAGAATTCATGTTTAGGAATACTTTTGAAAGATTTGAGAAGATTCATTGCTTCCTTTATTGCTCTGAACTTTGTATTAAGTCCCAAATCCAGAGAGTGGGCGCCTTCACCAACTTGGCTTTGCTTTTGGATCATTTCGTACATATGTATGCTATTGGAATTTTATTTTATCCACCGTTATCTATTTCAGTCTCTTCTAAAATAAAGTCTACAATTGGGAAGCAATACTCGGTATTAGATGGAATTCCTTCGAGTGAGTTGGTAATCATGAAGTCTTTTACAGCATATTACGTAGCACCTGAATCTAATGGCAGCTATAGAGGCTGCAAGATAGTATTGAGTGCTTTGTACCTTGCTTTGGGCCATTTTATCTTTTTTTTTTTTTTTTTGAGAGAGCGGAGAGAGACAGACGGACACCATATTAAGATCTTATCTAGCAGTATGGGTCTCTCTATAGCCGTGTATATCCAGTATACGCTATAAGATTTTTCCCATCTACTCATTATTGCGGCATAAGTTTTTCAAGAAGCTACTTAATCTTGTCTTATATAAGTCCTAGAAAATTAGCATTTTTACTAAGTTTAAGGGGTGACCCCATCAAGATTTAGAGAAAGGTAATAAGCAGAAAGAATTCTCAAATCAAGGGCTTCCGAGCATCATTTAAGAATATTAAAGAGGGCACAGGGTATGGGTACAGGGTATGGGTACAGGGTATGAGTATAGGGTATGGGTACAGGGTATGGGTACAGGGTATGTTTACAGGGTATGGGTACAGGGTATGGGTACAGGGTATAGATACAGGGTATCTTGCAGTTGTGCATACTCGGCATTAGCGTTCTTTTTTTTGTGTTTTTAAAGTTTTATTTTTCGCGACATAATGTTACTCTGCGGTTAACAAATTTATTGATTTTTGTATATAAAAAAATTAAAAAAAGTTCTTAAATCTTCAAAGAGAAAAATTATAATTGTTACTTTGTAGGTAATCTAACTCATAAAAAGATCACTTAATGGTAGCTAATGATTGTTTTTTTTTTTTTTTTTGTTACATAATTTTTACATTTATCTGTGCATCTTACCGGCACAACTTTGTATCTCAGCGTTTTTCTTCTTTTCGAAAAAACAAAATCAGACAAGAAGCTGCTTTATGTATCTTTTTTACAAAAATTAACTATAATTTAAATATTTCAATATTTTTTTTAAAATATGTAATTACCTAAAAGTAACTAACAAAACAAAAAAAAATATTATTTAAAAATTGCTTGAAAATGAGAACTGAAAGATACAATTAAAACTGAATCAAAGATAAAAAATATATTTAAAATTATTTTTAATAAAATCTTTGCATGCAAAAATAAGCAGCTTGAATAAAAATAATTTTCAAATATTTTTATAAAACTTTGAAGGATAATCTTAACATTTATATGGTGGCTCTATCTCTTAAAGTATCTGAGTAATGGTTTTCATACGGCAGACAACATGACAGACGGACAGACATACAGTCAAGCGGACAGGCAGACGGACCGACAGACGGACATAGCTAGATTGACCCATCGATGCTGATCAAAAACAGATGCACTTCATAAGGTTTACCATGTCTCCTAACTGCAATATACATTTGCAGAAACTTAATACATCCTTGGGTACATGGTATAAAAACTTAAAAATATTTTACTGCATACCGGCTTTTGAGCCAAACCGTAGCGCTTATCACGTATCATCGTTTTACGATTAATTCAGTTCGGTGCTCCTAATGTGTTTATCCTCATTGATCTTTCATCTGTTTTAAAACTATTTAAAATCTTCGTCAGTATAAGATCGATGCTGACTTTACTACGTTTAGGTACAGATTTTTATTTGATTTAATTTTAAAATCGTCTGAGCATTAATTAAACATCTTGAATTTTTCTTTGTCCTCATTCTGACATAAGTCTCCAACATAAATGGAACAAGAACTTTTAATCGTAGCCATATGTTTCTTTTGCTTAGTTGACTCCATCATTGCTCACTGATAGGCCGCCTTTCCCGAAAAGGTAATTTTAGTTTTGGTGAATAAGCGAGTTGTTCTTCGACAATTTCGGCCGTTTCATGCTGAAGCTCTCGCGAAGGCGCTTCAAAAGGGATAAATAATATTCTGTATGCCAAACTGGGCAAAAATTTTATTTATTTTTTTTTTTTTTATTGTCTACTTTATTAAAAAGTAAGGAGAATTTTTACTTTAAACTTCGCGGGCTTAACATTTTGGGCTAGTTCTTTTTTTCTTGAGTTGGCAGGACTGTTAATAACATCTGGGCCAAATTTCATGTCAATGTCATTATCAGTAATATACGAGTATTTAAGCTTGTGTTTACCAAACGACCAAGAGTGCATTTTTCAATTTTTACGATGTCTGATTTAATTAAGCAGAGAAGTGTCATCAAATTTTATTTTCTGAATGGAAATTTTTTTTTTTTTTTTTTGTATTTAAGCAATTTGATCAACAAGCTACGAGGTGTGTTCAAACATTATCGCGAATTTTGAATTTTCGCGGGTTACGTATATTCGAATTTTTATGTGGCGTTATGTTGGTACTCATGTTTTTCACTTATGCCGACAAGCTCGGCCATTTTGAATGTTCACTTAATTGTTGACAGCTGCTTTGCTTGCACGTGTTTTGGATCGTCTTCGATATTTACTTATTCAAAAAATGGATCAAAGAACCTGTATCAAATTTTTTTTTTCTGAATGGAATAAATGGAATAAAAATGTTGAAGAAGGCTTTTGGGGACCGAGCTCTACCAAAATAAACAACATATGTTTAGTATAAATTGTTGAAAGAAGGTTGCGAACGTGTTGATGACGAAGAGCGACCTCAACGGACTATGCTCACATCCAAAAAGTAAAAGAATTAGTGCTTGCACACCGTCGATTAACTATGAGAGACATTGCTGATGAAATTGACGTATCAGAATGGATCAATTAATACAATTTTGAAGAATGTTTTGGGCCTCAAACGTGTCAAGTCTCGATTGGTACCAAAATTCGAATTTTTTTTTTTTTAAACTGCACTGATTTATCGTGACTTTTTTGCCAAAAATTCAACCAATATCGTTCCGCAGTCACCGCATTCGCTTGGATTTGGAACCGTGTGACTTCTGGCTATTCCCAAAACTCAAGAGACCACCCCGGGGAACGCGTTTCGAGTCGATTGAGGAGATAAAAGCTAAATCTAAGAAGGCGTTGATGGCTATACCGGGGTTGAAACGTTGGCACAAGTGTATTTTATCGGGATGGGATTACTTTGAAGGGGATGAAATTGATTTACAAGAATAAATAAAGATTTTTTATTTTACAAACAAATTCATTTTGTAAAATGCCAAATGTTCCACCCAAGTCTTTTCTCCAGTTATGATGCATTTCATAAAGCTGAAGTTAGCTTACTAATTAAGGACATATGTATATACTAAACTAGAAAAAAATTCGCCGACAACTATTTAAATAAAAATTCCGGGTACTTATTTTACAGAATATATTCCTTTCAATCGCATCAATATGTCTCCACAATATTGTAAACTTTTCTCTGTGTCACTTTTAGTAATTTTGTCGCACCTAGCCATTATTATTTATTTCTGATGCATAAAGTCTGAATATTTTTTTATAACAATTAGCTCAGATTTTTTAGCTAAAAGACTTAAAAATAAATCTTTGCTTATCAACATCAATATATACTATATATATATGTGCTAACAATAAAAATCAATTCCTAAATCTAATTTAATATGCTTAACACAAACGAAATACTTTTAGTGCGCTTCACATACTACTACAATCGCATTATAGCAATCTATTTTCATTTATCAAAGACATCAACACTTTGCCGATTCAAGTGAAACAAAAACCTCAAACACTGCAAAACTGGCGTCTTAACAATTCCACTGGGTCGTCATTAAGAAGTCAAATTTATTTTAAAAGGATATACGATATACATATGGTATGTATATACGTCTGTATGTTTGTGTAGATAGTTTTAGAGATAGCAAAAAAAAAAAATAAAGGAATGAGTGTTAAACAAAAAAGACGCATGCAGCCACATTACCACATGCAACATTTCTCATTTCAACAGACAAATTGACAGTAGGTTTGCTATGCAATCTGACTGAATGTCTTGCTGACTGTCTCCTTTGTCTGCCTGCCTGCCAGGCTGCCATCTATCATCGCCATTTTTAAAGTAGAAGAGAAAAGCCAGAAAACACACACATATAGGAAATATTTATATGTACGAAAAAAGGTTTCTAGTTGACTTTGATTTGTGGTTGTAGCTCGTATGCTGTCGTTTGAATTATATCTGTGTGTGTGTGTGTGTGTGTTTGTTGGAATTTTTCAAACTATTTTTCAACATTTTACTATTTTACTGCATTTCGACAGCTTAGATTAGAGGTTAATGTGGTATTACATAGTTGTAAAATAATTAGAAACCGCTGACAGCTGCTTTTTAGCTGCACACTTTTGTCTTCTGTATTTGTCAGAGACTCCTTCCCAAACGCCAATATTCATGGCATACCATTTCCTTTTCTTTTTCTTTTCTTTTCTTTTCATTCCATTTAATTCAATTCAATTATGCAACTTCATGCTTATTAGTGTCGTTATTATAATGAAATTCATTGCAATACATACTCACATACACAACACACACATTCTCGATAGATACAATAAGTACAAATATTGCTAATGATATATTATTACAAATAATAACTTTCTGTGTTAATAGATTATATAGTATTCAGCGCTTTCAGCGTCAGTTGTTTCTTCTTCTCTGTAATTATTATTATGTAGATTTGTGTGTATATGTGTGAGTGTGAGTGTGGCGTGTATGTTGAGTTGATTTCTCTTTGTAATTTTCAAACTCATTAGAGTTCATAAAAAAAAAATAAAGAAAAAAAAAAATTGTTTGCTTAATTTATAGCTTTAGTTTTATATGACAACGAAACAAAAAAAAAAAAAAAAAAAAAAAAAAAACAAATGAATTGTAGCATTTCTCACATTTATATTAAAAGTTGACATAATTGTTAAATGCGTAATTAATCAAATGTTAAATATTGTATATAAAACGTAGTTACTTTCGATTTTCATTGTCCTCAAAATTAGTAAAAGTTTTTGTGCGCGAAAGAATATTAAACTTTGTTTTTTTTTCTTCTTCTTCATTTTTGCTAATTATAGACATTACGTATACGCGATTTTAGTAAGTAGAGTAGAGCTAGAAAACATTAAAACATTTGCAGCGACTTGACGATTTATTAACCTGATATAATTCATGATCGAACTTCATTTATGTTCAGTTAAGGAATTTCAAAAATTTAGTAATTTTTCCTCACTTAAACTAACAAAATTAATTAGGGTATTCACACCAACTTTTATGCAGGACTTTAATAAAAGGACTCATAATAGGGTAAGACTTTGTAAAAAGAAAATGATTTGCAAGTGGGTCTACGATTTTTTAATAATAGTCTTAGGTGACATAATTTCAGAAGTAAAAGGAATTTAAAAGACTTTGAAAATAACATCAGCTACGCCACACTGTGGTATTTTTGTGGCAAAAAAAAAAACATTTTTCACCCAGTGAATTTCAAAAATTTAATGATGCAATTTGATAGAGAATTGTTTTATTAAGAAGAACTCAAAATTTGTTTCCTTAAAATATAAATATAGCACTTTCTCTTTAATTTAAATTAATGAGCTGACGGGTAACATAAGTGCTTCAAAAGTTATTTGCGAAAGAAAATGGGTCCATAAAATGCCTAGTTTACAATTATCTATCTATATATATAAAAATATATAGCTGTGCGTTAACAACGCTAAAACTCGAGAATGACCGATTTGAACAATTTTTTTGTTTTGTTGCTCTCATCATAGATGTGGTCAGAAAGGAAAGACATGAAAATTTGGACCCGGGCCTAATGGGGGCCTTGAAACCGGAAAAGCCATATCTTTGGAGTGAATAGGCGTTGAGACTTAAAACAGGACTTATTTGAAAGATGGTTAAAAAACATTTTTGGCGTTCAAGGTGATCAACGGATTTGCGGAATTTGGACCTGGGACCCATATGTGGACCCAATATAGATTTTTTGACCAATTTTTTTTTTTTAATACAGGTGAGACGGGATTTTAGAAAACTTTGACCCGGGGCCTAATGGGGCCTTGAAACCGAAAAGCCATACATTTGGATTGAATAGACGTAGAGACTTGAAACTGGGCGCATTTGAATGATGGTTAGTCGTGTTAAGGGGGATTTAAAAATTTAGGCCCACATTTTTTGAACAATTTATATTTAGCCACCAAAGAGAAGCAAAAAAAAAAACGCGAGCAAAGCTGCGGGTACCTTCTAAAATATATTAAAATATCATGTCACTGCGTTTGTAACGATACTCCACGAAAACGGGTTGACTGATTCTTATGAAATTTTTGTGTATATTCAGTTGGTCTAAGAATCGGACATAAACTATTTTTCCTACCACTAATTGGAGTAGCGGGCGTTGTCCCCATTGAATTAATAATTAATTCAATAATATATATACTTTATGGGGTCTCCGATGTCTCCTTCAATGCGTTGCAAACTTTCGGACAAACTGAATATACCCGTTTACACTTTGTGTAACGGGTATAAAAAAAGAGAAGAAAATTATGGTGTCCTTAGTAGTTATCGAGATATTTGCGATTTTAGAGAGAGCGCCATCCGTTTATTCTTTGTAGTGGAAGCTCTGATCGGAATCGCACATTTATGGCTATCTTCGTAACTCGACTCGGCTAGGCCATAACTCATTGACCGGAAGAGGCGGTAGTTGGAAGAAGCCATTTGTGGAGAATACAGCGCGTGGGGTAGAACTTTCCATTTCCGCGTTGCCTGGTAGGTTTAGCGTTGTCATGCTGCAAAATCACTTTGTCGTGCATTTCCTCGTATTCCGATCGTTTTTACTTTAGAGGGCGACTCAATCGCGTGAGTAGATATTCCCAAGATAATCATTTTATTCGATTTAAGAGTTCCACCAAATTCAGAGCATAATCATCCTGCAATGTGATGTAAAAAACCATCCGTTATTGGCCATTCGACGTTGCGCGGTTTCAACACGTATGGCACCCAGTTTTCTTCCTTTTAAATCATTCCATTACTTTTAGACGTTTGGTAACTTTTAAAGTGCTTGTCACTGGTCCACATAGAACAATGATTGCAATATTATTATCTTCGAACTCAAAACCACCACTGTTAAAGCGACCAAATCACCTCGTACAGGATTTTTCAGATAGAGCACACTCGCCGTAAACTTTCACTAATATTCAATGAATCTCTGACGCACTTTTCTTTGTATTAAAGTTATGAAGAAAAACTATTCCCAAAATTCGACTTATTCGAATTGTTGTTTCAATCAAATGCAAAAGCTTCTCACTTGAAACTAAAATATTGTATAATATACTAGAGGCGACTTTTTATGTAGAACGGTTATTATTAATTTTAGGTCCCAATACATATTTCTTTTTTTTATACACGCGCAGACAGAGCGTCCGTCTATGCGTTGTGGGGACCAGATCTTGGAAGACAAGATTGGTATCCCAAATTGGTATATTGTAGCACTAGATTACAACGCCCATGCAAGGCCTTACCTGCTGCCAAGGACAACAGTCGGTAGCGCATCTTATATATCTATTTTTATATTGCTTTGACAAAATACAAAATTTTAATGAAATAAAACAATAAAAAATTACTTGCACTTATGCTTATATTTTTCGAGGCTTCAAAACAGAAATTTTTTGCATTAAAAAACGGAGTGCTTCGTTCTGTATTTTTGCTTGTGCAGCCAAAATTGGTGATACATTGGGAAACATTGTTGCTTGAAAAACAATGCTGGTCGAGCTTTTAGAAAAATTTTCTCCACAACTCCCCGCGTACGCAACAGCACCCACCAACGTAAACTTATTTTATTAAAATTTAATATATTGTATTGTTTATTCAAAGTGGAATAAATTCGAATATGTGAACTCGTTATTTTTAATTTCCAAAATCAATTCTTTGCAGGTTTCAACAATAGCCACCCCCGACTGTATGCGCCGGCAATTAACTGAAAAGGAATGTCAGAACAATTGGAGAAAGCCATTTCAAGTAAAAGTCATTTTATGATTTTTTTTTTTCTTAAATTATTTTTATTCAATATAGTTTTCTTGTATAACCTAACACGTTTTTAACTAGTTTTTATTATTTTTTTTATTATTATTATTTAAATTCTGCTTAGCTTAATGCACTAACAATTTATATTTAATTTAATTTAATTTTATTTATTTACTTTTACTGCACTACTAGTTTAGGTTTCTTTTCATTTATTATGTAAATATTTTTTTTTACTTGACTAGCTTCGTACTTAGCATAAAAATATAATTAAATATTTACAAAAACAATATATATCATACGGATTCCCAATTATATGCCAAAAAAGTAACTACAAAGCTTAAAAAGATAAACTTGTAGCTTAGAAAACTCTTTAAATTGAATGCAGTTGTAGATACATTGGCTAGTCTGGCTACTGCGCAGTTAATAAATTAATTTTAAAAAATTTCTTTCAACGCTAATAAGTTTGAAGTAAAGATTTAACTTTTTTGAAGTAAATTTAAGTTATTATTTTTTTATTTATAAAGATTTATACTACAAAAATTTGTCTACATGTCATTTGAGTCTTATTTTTTGGAGTTCACTTAGAAGTTTAGTAGATTTAATTATTGTTTAATTTTTTTATTTATTTATTTATTTATAAACTATAACTAAATTTAGTTGCACCATGTACAGCATATATGTATGTATTTTTATTTATTTAGCATTATTTATATAGTATCTTATTGTATAACAACAAAAATAAATGTATACACAGTAAATTTTTTTTTTTTAAATATAAATAGTTTAAATAAGATTTTTCTTATTCGAACAATAAATGTAAATATGATATATTATATATTTTCTTCTGATATTTTAAAACAAAGATATGCTTTACAAATATGTATTTCATTTATAAATGTATTTGCACTACCCGTAGTTACATGTAAATACACGCAGATACATTTGTATCTCAAAAAATTGAAAAACAACAGTTAAAATAGTTAAAAGTTTGATGTTTGTAGCATGCAGTTTTTAATTTTTTTTTTTCATATTTTATTTTGGCAAGTTGCTTTGCTGCTGTATAACATTAACATTGAACGATTTATATTAATTTCGAACAACAGAAATAACTGCAAACATAAATGTATCTATTAGAATGCTTTTAAAAAATACTGTTAAATCAACAAATGACCTACTTTTACTGTCCCTATACACACTACTTATTCAACTAACTCACGCCTAAAACATAAATATATGTATCTATTGGAATAAGTATCTTTTTTTTATACAAAAATCAAAAGTTTAGATGATAACTTCAAATGCTGCTGTTGTTGTTGTAAACGCATTCAGACACAACTCTCGGGCACATGCTGCGTCATGAGGCAATTTTTAATGGCATTTATGTTAATGTTATCATCCAAATCTGTCGATGAATTACAGGACGTTGTGGTTGTCGATGTATTGTTGCCACCAGTTAGCCCAATGCTGCCAGCACTACCAATGCCTAGAATGCCACCAGAGCTGCCTAAAAGTAGGCCAACATTTGAACCGGTACCACCCGAAGCGCTACTCAGCGCCGTTACTGATGTTTGTGATGAGAGCAGTACTGGCATATGATGATGATGATTATGACGATTCAGTGTTGCAGTGCCGTGTGCATTATGATGTTGCAGCGGATGATGTAGTCGACTATTGGCATTCGACGATGATGACGACGACAACACATAAGGATTATGATGTCCTGTAGCTGTACTACTGCCAGTGCTACTATTCATCAAACTATTGAGTATATAGCCACCACCGCTGCCAAGTCCTGGTGGCAATGTGCCAACGCCGCTGCTATGCAGTTGCTGTTGTTGCTGCTGCTGATGATGATGCTGCTGTGCAGTTTGTGTTGCTGCCAATGTTGCTGTTGATGTTAGCGATGTTGGTGAGCCAATAATCGAGCCCAAACCTAGTTTGCCACTACCGCCTCCAACACCAATGATACCTCCAATGCTTGTCGGTGATATAACTGTACTACTGCATCCACCGCCAGCTGCTGCTACTGCAGCTAAAAGTTGCGTAGTTCTTGCATTGATTTGATTGTATGTGACTACCGGCGTATTCGGATCGGTGTTGACAGTAGCGGTGGCACCCACTGATGCTGTTGATAACGAGTTTGTTGATGTTGTTGCTGCCTGTTTGGTGTTGTCATAGCTTGCAGCATGCTGTAAATGAAAATTAAAAAGTTTGCTAGTTGAAACATTTTTGCACTCGCATCAATTGAAAGTCAAAGTGTTGGCGTAAAGTTTATTTTTTTGATTTCCGCAATGCTTAAAAATATTCAATCATTGGAAATACAATAAAATATTGAAAAATAATCTAACAGATACACAAAAACACGCATTCACATCAAGTGAACAACGGAAATTGACTAACATATTTGACGTCTAT
Organism: Leucophenga varia; assembly: GCA_018903435.1. Lineage (NCBI taxonomy): Eukaryota > Metazoa > Arthropoda > Insecta > Diptera > Drosophilidae > Leucophenga > Leucophenga varia. The sequence continues at coordinate 24,288 of JAEIFJ010000954.1, forward strand.
TGTTTTAGTTTTCGAATTTATGAAAGATTTCATAGATATTAGACCGAAAGTTTTCATAAATAATTTAGTAAAATCATTTTGAATATCTTGCTTCCTTAACAGAACAAGAGCAAACTTCGAATTCTTTCTTGGAATATACAAATTAATCTAAGTAGTCTAAGACCCTTGGTTATTAATATAAACGAAACAACAATTTTTTTAAGTCGACAAACTTTTTAAAAAAATATTGCAAGTTTTTTTAAATTATATCGATGCAAAATAATGTTCATATTCCAATAACGTCCAAAACAGTATGAATGTCAACAAAATACTAAATTATGTTGATTGGTTCGAAGTTTAGTAGTAGGAACGAATTTTGTTCATATCCACATCAAATACGCAGGCACCCTCGAAGAGGTCATTTCTAATGTATTTTGGGTCTGAATCGGTCCATCTATTTTCTGCTGTTCGATTTATTCGCTTAGTTTTAATGATATTGGACTATAATTTGAAACTTAAGCTCTTCTAGGTCCTGGGTACTTTATATGTTAAAATCAATGTCCTCCCCCAAATTTACAGTTCTTATACTAAAGAAGGAAAAACATTAGCTTCGGTAGAACCGAAGCTTAAATACCTGTCACACGATGATAAGACTATCTTTTTTGAATGAATATGTGCGTTCGGTTTGCAAAAGAACTACGTATTATACCTGTGCCTCATATGATGATCGTACTCTAATCATGTGTCCCCATTGGCTGCTACAATAAGTAATTTGAGCATATTTGAAATAAATCGCTTCGTAAATAACGAATATTTTATATAAAAACTCAAAAATTGGCGGTAAATTTGTATGGGGGCTACAAGCTGTTGTGGACCCACCTCAACCATGTGTGCTTTTTTAAACATGGGTTGCTATTAAAAGAGTTTTCACCGTATTTGAAAAAAATCGCTTCATATATAAATGATTTTTCGAATAAAAACTCAAAAATTGGATTTAGATTTGTATTTGGGCTATATGCTATAGTAGACCCACCTCAACCATGGGTCCTTCTATATGGGCTGCTATAAGAAGTACTTTTACTGTATTTGACACAAATCTATTTATAAATAAACCATTTTTAATAAAAAACAAGAGAGAACGCTGAAATTGAGTATGCTCATCTACAAGATTTCCTTTACCCAATATGTATGTGCCTTAAGTTAAGTTGTATCTTATTACCATTCCTCAATGTATTAGATTTACATACAAAAACTTAAAAAATGGGGTGTATTTGTATGGGGGATATACCTAAAATTTTGTTTTTCCTACCTATATTGGGATACTTTATTGGGACTTTATTCATAGACATAATTTACACTAAATTTAGACTTCCTAGAATAAGAAACAATGTTGTTTTTATGCAAAAACACAACATTTTGTGTGTAGTTTTGTATGGGGGCTATCCCTTAAAATGGGTCTAAAGGAAAACCGTTTGCAAGTGCACACTTAAAAGCCCATGAGAGTCTAAGTTTCAAATATGGTGACCCTATTTCTTATAGTCGGACGGACAGACAGACATAGCTAGTTCGACTCCCCTTCCAATGCAGATTAATAATATATATAAACTTTATAGGGTCTATCTTGCCTCCATCTGTCTGTTACATACATTCGCACAAACTTAATTTACCCTTTTACGCTTTGGGCACAGGGTATAAAAACTCAAAAAAAGTGTATGGGTTCTATGCCTAAAAATTTAACTGCTAAGGACTGAAAAAGGCTTATGTTTTGATTTTCATCTCAATATCTTTAAAACTGAGCAAATGAGCACACTATGTGTGACGGGTATAAAAACAGTTTTTTATAGAGTAATGGCTTCAAATATGGAACAATTGCTTCGAATGCGAAGATCTAAGTCATATGATGTGTTATAGGAATATTAGCTTCGGTCCAACCGAAGTTTACGTTTTGTCTTGTTTTTTGTAAATTTCCCTTTTCAAGTTTAGGTCTTGTGCGGCGGACCATGGTAGTTATTTCGAATGTATTTTGGGTTGCTGAATCCAAATCTGATGTCTGAATTCAAAATATGGTTCATGTCTTCATTATAACCTCAAATTACTGACCATTTTTGGAAAGTTTTGATCATTGTGTAAATTTTATAAGAATAATATACGAGGTGTGTTCAAAAAGTATCGCGAATTTTGTGTTTTTCAAAAATTATTTATTTGTTCATGAATATCTATTTTGTCCCCTTCAAAGTAGTCCCCTCCCGATAAAATACACCTATGCCAACGTTTTTTCCAATCCTCGAAACATGCCAAATAGTCCCTTTCCGGCATAGCCATCAGCGCCTTCTTCGATTAAGGTTTAATCTCCTCAATCGACTCGAAACGCGTTCCCCGGAGTGTTTCTGAGTGTTTGGGAATAGCCAGAAGTAACACGGAGCCAAATAAGGCGAATACGGTGGTTGCGGAACGATATTGGTTGGATTTTTGGCAAAAAAAGTCACGAAAAATCAGTACAGTTTTTAAAAAAAAAATCATCATTTTTGGTACCAATCGAGACTCGACACGTTTGAGGTATAAAAACATCTTTCAAAATGGTATTAATTGATCCTTTCGACGGCGTGCAAGTACTAATTCTTTTACTTTTTGGATGTGAGCATCGTCCGTTGAGGTCGATGGTCGACCAGGGCGCTCTTCGTCGTTCACATCTTCTCGGCCTTCTGAAAACATTTTGTACCACCGATAAACGTTGCTTCGGTCCAAGGTAGCTTCTCCGTATGCCACAGTCAACATTCGGAATGCATCCGCGCACTTAATTTCGTTTTTCACACAAAATTTGATACAGGTTCTTTGATCCATTTTTTTGAATAGGTAAAAATGGAAGACGATCCAAAACACGTGCAAGCAAAGCAGCTGTCAATAATTAAGTGAACATTCAAAATGGCCGAGCTTGTCGGCATAAGTGAGAGACATGAGTACCAACATAACGCCACAAAAAATCGAAATTCAAAATTCGCGATACTTTTGAACACACCTCGTAAGTCAAGTTTAGACCTTCTAGTCTAAATCTTTCTAGAGAGTATAATTGTTCACATGGATGAAATTTTTTCATTATTATCTAGACATGGCAATCAGGTCTTTCAGGGAGGAACTGATATGAATGTTCCAGTTCGTTTATTGATGACGATGTACAATTTAAACAGTTTAAAGATTTTGCCATTCTTTTTCTAGGGCTATGGTTACATTTTGTATTTGCACTCTTTATTTGTTAATAATGAAGAAAAGATAGTTTTAAGGAAAAAAGGAATATTCAAAATCAGGAATAACTTTATTGCTGTGGTTCCATGAGAACCAAATTCAGAAGTTTATTTTTTTTGTTTAGCATAAAAAAATTAGTCGTACCTTTCTAGTATTGAACCCTGCGAACTTAACTGTCGGCTCTTTTAGCCATATACAAATAAATAAATAAATCAAAATATTGTATAAAACATAAATTGTCTTGGGCTAAAAAAAAAAGTGACGACGGTAAAGTTCTCAGAGTCCAAAAATGTTGGATTTTATGTAAAAATGAGAAATAAAAAGTGTCTAGAAGTTCCGATTTTCTTTAAAAATTCTCTTTGTATTCATAAATAAGCCTAACCCTTATGTACACAGAACACCCTATATAGCCATCATGTCCGAGTCTTTACATCCATATAATTGAAACATACACACCAAATGCAATCGAATGAAAATAGAAAAAGTAAAATTGTACACTTTCCAATATCCATATTGCCTATACACACATACATACATATATCTCTTGTATAGAAAAGCACAGCTAATGCAATTAAATTCTAATTGAAAACTCTTGATGCAATTTTGCAAACGTAATTATATTGCATATTGCATTGGTTATTGGCATACATAACCGCATACACAGAAATAGAGGGAGTCAAACATATAGATACATATGTATCTAGATACATAGCGAAAATATGCAGCAATTGCATTTAAATGCATTTCTGCTTATGCATGTAGGTTTTAGCGTAGTTTTTTTAACTTACTATGCAAAAAATATTTTATGCATATTTTTTTTACTGAATTATTTAATTAAAACATTGAGTTATGTATCTATAGAGAATTTAGTTTAGTTTCGTATGTGGCTAAGCTACATAAAAACCGGAAATTTATTGTAGCGCTTTTTTTTTTATGAATTAAAAATGTAAATTGAAATCAGTGTGAACATTTTTGAACAAAAACCACAAAAATAAAAGTAAAATAGGTGTTGTATATACATAGTATAATTTAGTGTTTGGTGTTAACAATGTGGCATGATATATATATAAATATTTTTGTTTTAGATCCATTTTTTTTTAAGTAACGAAATTTTGTATAATTTTTTATTTATCTCGAAATTTTATAAAAATTTAATGTAGCCTAAATTGTATCTATAAGATATTTTTTTATTTATTGACTTTATTTATCTGTAAGATGTGGCTAATAAGTAACTCATTCTCACTTATTAAGCTTATTAGGCTACTCAACAATTTTTGCAAGCGTTCCATATATTTCGTTTCACTTAATATTCATAATTGAATATTTAATTACCAGTATACATAATAGCAAAAATAGCCCCAGCAAATATATATATAATACAATAATAAATAACAAGTGATTGCATTTTACTTTTTTTATTTTGGTATTTTTCTTTCATTTACAGGAAAAAAAATTAAATAAATAAATAAACTTACGCAGCAGATAATAAATCAATTAAAATTGAAAGTTAATTTAAAGTTTATTTGCTGCAGTTCACACACTCAGAAAATCCCACAAAAAAAAAAAAAAAACGTTCAAAAAAATATTTCAACACTCAAATTGTATATAGGAAAAAAAAAATTGTTGTAAATGTTGTGCAACATTTAAAAAAAAAAAATGTAGCACTTTAAATATATATATATACTCTCAATAAATGAAAACAATAATCTGTAATGGAATAAAAACAAAAATATACGAGGGAATACATAAAACTTCGTTCAAAATCTAACTGACGATAGAGAGATGGAATGGGCGATTGTAAAGATGGGCGTGTGACTAAATACCGATGTACAATTTTTACCCCGTTTTCTCTCATAAATATCCCGTTGGTCGCAACATTGTAACAACTTTTATTAATATACCTGAAGTACAAGAGTTTGTATTAAGACTATGCAAATGTACCTTTATAAAAATCCGAAGAGGGCATGACACTCCCAAACAAATATATACATACAATCTTAATCAACGTCTAACCATTCTAAGAATAAAAATTAAATTCTGAAGGTTACTATTGTTAATATTTTTTTCCAAAACTATTCTAAGCGTTGGATTTCACCTAAATCAATACAGGCACATAAAAAATAGTTGGAGTAAGAAAGTTGCCACATGGTATGCTATATAAAAATTGGCAGTGTTCAAGAATTTTAAAATATATTATTTGACAAGGCAGACCCAAAATGACAGATATTTTTAACATATTCGAATTTACTTGAATGTACTTGATACTCGGGGCTTTTGAAGTCGCTTATTTATAATTTGATGTCAGAACTGAAAATTCAATATGGCGGATACAACATTTAAGTTCATCGGGTCAAACAAAAACACCTCAATTAGGGGTTTTGGGCTTGCGAATTTCATATCTGAAATCAGTCAAAATGACGGTTTTAATAAAGGGGACACCATTTCCGACTCCGCCTTTTCAGACTCAAGATTCGAAATCAACGACCTTAAAAAACCACAAGTTTCAATGAAATCCGAATTTTTTTAAAAAATATTGGAATGCCTATTTCTAAATCGCAAATTGACTATCAAAACAATCAAAAGTTTATTATTGGTAAAATAGAAGAGAGGCTAGCATGGGGCAACATTCTAACTCGAAGTGTGCCTATGTAATCTAAAGAAGAAGACAAGGAAGACAAAATAGACAATTATATTATCATCTGCAGTGTTTTGTGCAATTTCAGTTCTTTTTGATGGTATTCTTACTATTTGTTTTTTTGTTTTGTTTGCAGCGAATCCAAAATGGGCTGGGGCTAACTTAAAAACATACTTAAAAATACCATTTTTTATCTTACCGAAAATATATTGGAAAAACCTGCAATCAGCTGTGTTTTTTTTCGTTTTTTTTTGTTTTTTGCAAAACATTTTCGTATAGGAAAATTAGAAAATCGACCCTCTTAAATGAACCAAATATGCATTAGGCATTGTTTCAGTACAATTTCAATTTTCCTTGCATTGTTTACTTTCAAATGTAACCGGTTTGGGGCTCATCGGTTGGACGGTTTCCACGTAAATCGCGGACATAAATACATTTTTACTAATTTATAAATAAAGGGTGGTTAAATTTCAAGGGCCGATGTTGATTTTGAATAAAACACGAATTATTTAGGAAATTATTGACATTTCTTTTTATTATGATATATTGGTATGACTCAATTATGTATGGAACAAAATATCGGCCAAATGGCCGCCACGGCTTCGGCGGCACACGTCCATCCGATGGTCTAAATTTTCGATGACGCTGAGGCATAATTGAGGTTCAATGTCGTTAATGTGCCGAATTATCTCATCCTTTAGCTCTTGAATTGTTGTTGGCTTATTGGCGTACACCTTTTCTTTCAAATAACCCCAAAGAAAGAAGTCCAACGGTGTCAAATCACATGATCTTGGCGGCCAGTTGACATCGCCGCGACGTGAGATTATTCGGCCATCAAATTTTTCGCGCAAAAGAGCCATTGTTTCGTTAGCTGTGTGGCAAGTGGCACCGTCCTGTTGAAACCACATATCGTCCACATCCATATCTTCCAATTCAGGCCACAAAAAGTTTGTTATCATCTCACGATAGCGAACACCATCCACAGTAATTGCCTGGCCAGCCTCATTTTCGAAGAAGTACGGCCCTATGATGCCGCCAGCCCATAAACCGCACCAAACAGTCACTCTTTGTGGATGCATTGGTTTTTCGACAATCACTCTTGGATTCTCATTCGCCCAAATGCGGCAATTCTGCTTATTGACGAATCCACTGAGGTGAAAATGTGCCTCATCACTGAAGATGATTTCCTTCGAAAATTGATCATCCACTGTTGCCATTTCTTGCCACCATTCTGACCATTGACGACGCTTGAAATGGTCAAGAGGCTTTAGTTCTTGAGTCAATTGAACCTTGTAAGCGTGTAAATGCAAGTCTTTATGCATAATATTCATCAACGACGAGCGTGAGAGGTGCAATTGTTGGGCACGACGACGAGTTGAGGTGGACGGCTCTTCAGCCACACTATCGCGAACAGCAGCAATATTTTCTGCAGTACGAGCTGTACGAGCATGCACTGGTGTTTTCACATCTCCTACAGACCCGGTTTGCTCAAATTTTTGCACGATTTTTCCGATTGTACGCACATTTGGACGATTAAATTGACCGAAAAAATCACGAAGTGCACGATATGCATTTTGATTTGAACGCCCATTTTCATAATAGGCCTGAATAACTTTAACGCGTTGCTCGATTGTGTATCTTTCCATGGTTCAAATTGAGTTAGTCTGAAGTTGAGAAATGTCAAAAGAAATGCAGGAAAAAACCATCGGCCCTTGAAATTTAACCACCCTTTATAAATAAGTTTTTTTTTTTCAGGAATATTGGGATTAGGCCAACGTCCTAAGTTCTTTCCCGATCCCGCCCATTCCCATATATTGCAATCCACCTTAATGGAGAATATTGGGCATGCCATCTTTTCAGATATCTGCTTCTCAACAATCTTAACCAACCATATTCTGACCTTTCTCCTTATTTCAAAATATTTGTTGTAATTGTTTATATTCTTTAAAAACTTATTGAACTTTCGTATGTATCCTCGTTTATATGTATTTATATGTATATTTTTCTTGTGGATATTATTGATTGATTGTTGTTCATAGTACGAGCTTCGTACTTTAATGCAATGCTTCTATATCTGAGTATATTGTATAAATATTGAAAGCAATTGGCTACCACATGGTGCTGGTGCTATATTCGTACTCGTATTGCCAATACACTATGCATCTATGTATTCATATCAATATCTATCTATGTATAAAAGAATTGGTTGCTATTAATGCTGCTATGGTTGCTGCTGATATTGCTACCGCAGCAATTTCAATTCACTTTCCAAAGCGTTCTGCTGCAATGCCTTCAACGACCCAAAACTGATTGCTTCTGTTTTGGCGAGTTGAATGGATGATGTCTGTCTGTCTGTCTGCCTGTCTGCTTTCTTGAGCTGTTGCTCTTGCCAACTCATAAACGTAAGGTAGCCATGAGCGACAGCTGTGCTTTTAAGGTAGATAGAAGCGCAATCGAGAATAGAAACAAAAACCTTGACAGTTTAAAAGCTTTTTTTCAATATTGCAAAAATAATGAACGATAGAAGGAAGGATAGACACCTTGCGATGTTGCTTTTAAAGATGTCGTCATCAGCATCATGATGTGTCTGTATCTTTTATGCATTTATTTATAAATGACTGCTAATCTTTGGCTGTGTTGGTGCTTTAAATTTTTCGCTATTTCACTATTTGTGAAGGTTTTTTATACCCTGTACCCAAAGGGTAAAAGGGTATATTAAGTTTGTGCGAATGTATGTAACAGACAGAAGGAGGCAAGATAGACCTTATAAAGTATATATATTCTTGATCAGCATTGCAAGGGGAGTAGAACTAGCTATGTCTGTCTGTCCGTCCGTCCGTCTGTCCGTCTGTCTGTCTGTCTGTCTGTCTGTCCTTCTGTCCGTCTGTCATGCTGTCTGCCGTATGAAAACGATTATTTCGGAGACTATAAGAGGTAGAGCTTTCAAAATTGAAACTTAGACTCTCCTAGGCCGTCAAGTGTGCACTTACAAACGGTTTTTTCTCTAGACCCATTTTAAGGAGTACCCCCCCCATACAAATGTACCCCCCAAAATTTTGAGGTTTTGCGTAAAAACGTCATTGTTTTTTATTCTAGGAAGTTCAAATTTAGTATAAATTATGTCTATGATAGTCCCAATAAAATATCCCAATATGGGTATTACCAACAAAATTTTAGGTATAGCCCCCATACAAACTTACCCCAAAATATTGGATTTTTACATAAAAACATCATTGCTTTTTATCTAGAAAATTTAAATTTAGTATAAAATATGTCTATGATTGTCCCAATAAAATATCCCAATATGGGTAGGACCAACCAAATTTTAGGTATAACCCCCATACAAATTTACCCCCAAAGTGTTGGGTTTTTACAAAAAAACGTCATTGTTTTTTATTCTAGAAAATTTAAATTTAGTATAAATTATGTCTATGATAGTCCCAATGAAATAGACCAATATGGGTAGGCCCAACAAAATTTTAGGTATAACCCCATTCAAAGATGTACCCGATGGTAGTCAAATAGAACATAACTTAAGGTACATATAGATTGGGTACAGGGTATCTTGCAGTCGAGCATACTCGACTTCAGCGTTCTTTCTTGTTTTTCTTCTACTGATGATTAAAATGACTTTGGTTTGGTTATTTATGTTTTTTTTTTATAGAAAATATATCAAATATTATGAATATTTTATGAATTTTTCAATACTCTAATCTAATGCAACCATCACCATCATATCCCTTTTTTTACTAAACAACGAAAAAGATACTAGATTTCGGTGAAAGGAGTGTGACCTTTATGGCTAGCGTACATCCGTCTAACACATCCGCGTCTTAATATAAAAAAAATTTTATTTAAAACAAAGAAAAACATCAACAGAAGTTCAAATACGTGGTGGTTAGGGGTTAATGGTCCAATACAAATCAAGCAGAGACACTATATTGAGGTTCTTATTGAAAGTATTTACAATGTGTGTACAAATAAAAGTGTAATAAATAAGACCAATCTTCGCCTTGATGATTACACATCTACAAGTAGTTTTATAAACATATATAAACATATATTAGCCAAGACGACGTCAAAGATGTCACAGCAGAATCTCTCCATTCTTGAGATTTTTAGTAAAACTAGAAAATGTTCCGAGAAAAAATGTTCGAGTTTATTTTTAAGATATCTCGAAAACAGCTCTTAGGAAAATTTTAGCGGCCATATTTGGATTCTATGACCCAAATGGCCAAATTAGTGTAATTAGTGCTCACAAACTTTTTATTGGAAAATATTGGTTGGTTAAAAGACAAGCATTTCTTTTGAAGTAGAGTTGGTATTTCGAGAACATTTCGCAAAAACTGAGAGGTCCCCCTCGGTTTCCAACTAACAAACTTGATTTGTCTATTTGAACGATGACGTTACTAGCGTAATAATACAAAAATATATATGCTTAAAATAAAGATATAACAGTAATTTTCTTGGAAAAAGTAAGAAGTTGGTAGGTGTGATAGTGACCCAAAGACATAAGAAGTGTTTTTACCCAATTTAGATTGATAACTCGAAAACGGATGGGAGGTGTATACGGTCCTATGCTAAACAAGAAAGAACACTAAAGTCGAGTGTGCTCGACTGCAAAATACCCAGTACACAAACTTTATATACCTTAATTTAAGTCCTATCTTCTGTAATATAAACCGTATTGTATTGGATTTTCAAACAAAACCTTGAAAAATGGGGGTAGATTTGTATGGGAGGGGGCTAAATATATAATTTGTTTGGTCCTATTCATATCGGGATATTTTATTGGGATCATAGACAAAGAAAAATGACGTTCTTATGCAAAAACCCAAAATTTTGGGGTACTTTTTTATGGGGGGTACCCCTTAAAATGGTGTTAGAGAAAAACCGTTTGTCTAAGACCGAGTCTAAGTTTCAAATATGGATCATCGTTTTCATACAGTAGAAAGCATAACGGACGGACAGACGGACGGACAGACAGACATAACTAGTCATATATAGCTAGTTCGGCTCCCCTTTCAATGCTTATCAAGAATATATACTTTATAGGGTACCAGACTATAAAAAGCTTAAGTTTCGAATTTTTGATCAATATTTTTAAAACTTTTCAGTAAAGACAGACAGACAGATTGACGGGCATTGCTAAATTGATTTTCTCATCGAGCTGATCACGAATATATGTGAAATTTATGGGGTCATCTCAAATTTATTGGTTTCATTGAGAAGCTATTTTAAATCTCTATTTTTTTTTTTCTTTTTTGAATCGTCTCAAATATTGAATTGAATCTTTAAAACCTTATCGCAAAATGCAAAGTTTCAGAACAGAGATATTTCTTGTTACCAAACTTTTTCACTGGGCTGTGTAGGTAGGATTTTATCCTCGGACTGCCACTATAAAAATTGGAATCGAACGTTTTAATGTCTATTCTAAATCACTGCAATGAACATTTTGCTAAAATAGGACGTTTTGGGGTTTTTTCCTTTTGAAGCAGTATATTAATTGAATATTTGCGACCATTGGAGCCATACTGCATTATACATATGTTTGGGCAAGTATTCGCATTAAAACTGCCGGTTTATATTCAATTTTTACATGAGATATATTATGGCTAATAATAGCTTTTAATTAAGTGAATTAAATAATACATACATCTACCCTATTCCAAATTTTCTTTTGAGATAATAGAAACAAAGCTTTTCAATTGCATACTTTTTGCTTCATTTGCTCTAAAAGCAATACATTTTTTTTTTTTATGAATAAAGCAAAAACATTTTTGAGCGTTCGCTTTGTTCTTATTGATAAGTGCATCTATCTACACTTTTACAATTATCAATCCTTTTAGTAGCACACTACACATACATACATCATACTCATAGGAGCCATGTGCACACCAAGTTTTAATTCACTATTTTTTTTGTACGCTTTTCAGTTCAGTTCAGTTCTTGCTTTTTAATTATACTCACATTGGCATTAGGTGACCACTTTGAGACCGGTGTCGTCGTAAGTGATGCTCTGTAGCAGTGCCACCTCCTACGCCTGCTGCTGTTGCTGCTGTTCCAACTACGCTACCAGCAGCACTTCCGGTCGCGGCACTGCAGACATTGGAAGCTATTACTGCTGCTACCATTGCTGATGCCACTGCTGCCACTTCCGCTGCCACCACTTCCGCCGCCAACTGGTTTGATTAAAATTTATTGATTGTCGTTTTGGTGCCAAGCAACAGTAAAGGATATAAAGCAACAAGGATATGTGTTGCGACGACGACGACGACGACGATGACGTCGTTGTTGTTGCCATTAGATGTCGATATATAGATGAAATGAAGTTGAATGTGGTCAAGCGCATGAATGAATGTTTGAAGGTTGGTTGCAGAATATTTTGTTGGTTTTTTTTTTTTTTGGTCGATGTTGTTTTTTAAGGATATACGGGTTGGTTGTTGTTGTTGGTCAGTTTATATACGTTTGGGTATTGCGGTTGAATTTTTTTTAGATCACATTCAAGTTTGTGTGTATTTATTTATTATTTTTTTTTTCGGTTACAGATTTAGTTTAGTTTGTTTGGGAGTTTATATGGGTAAAGTGTTTATTTTTTTTTTTTTTTTTTTTCATCCCAGATCGTTAAAAATATTTACGATTAAAAGAAAATTGCATTTGTTGATTGGATTTTCGCCCAACACAAACACACACACACGAAGATATGCACAGCAAAGTGTTTCATTGTCATTTTTTTGTTGTTGTTGTTGGTTTGGTTGAATTGGTTTGATTTGGTTTGGTTTCGTTGTCGTCGTTGGAAGGAATATTGTTTTGCAATTGATGATTCGGCGTTGATGAGATTGATTACCAAAGTACAAAGAAGAAGTACAGCAACACCGCAGCGAAATAAAAAAAAAGAGAGAAAAAATGTTCGCGTAAGACAAAGCAATAAAATTGATTAAAGTTTAATGATAATTTTTCCAGCTAAAGTTCTTTTTTTTTGTTTTTTTTTTTGTTCGTTATTTTTAATTTATTTTTTTTTATTTTACGCTGATATAAACGATCACATTAAACTGCATATATAAAAAATGTTGTTCGTGTGCAAAACTATAAAAAAAATATTGCACACGCTGTGACATTAAAATTATATTTTATGTCCTTACCATATTGTGATGGTATGACATCAGGATCACGTTCATCCTCAACCAAATCCTCGGATGATTTTGTTTTTATGTCTGTATGCTGCCAGCGTGGTTTTTCCATATTAGAATTCTATTAAAGCAGCAAAGTAGCATTGAAAGATAAAAAAAAAGAATATTAGAAGCAATGAATAGGATTAAAATATTAAAAGAATATATAGATATGTACATATGTGCACTATAGTAGAGCTAGCTTAATTTGTTAATCTCTAAAAATAAAACGCTTAACTTTGATTACTCTGATTCACTTGCAGCAACTTATCGACTGTAAAAGGATTAAAGCTAGTCAAATAAGTTGATTCGTTAATTTTTTTCCATATACGATATTCGAAATTTAAATTTAAAAAGCTTTTGACTAGCAATAGAGAGTAGATTGGTTTCGTGAGGTCTCGAATTGGAATTAACAACTACCCAAGGTAATTTTTTTTTTGTTGTTCTTCGTTATATCTCCAAATGGGAGTGGCTTCCGAATTCTGACATACAAACTACCTAAGAGCAAGAAAAGCTTGAGTTTAAAATTTCATGTCAATATGCTAAAAATATTCTGAGTAAAATGCATCGCAACAGACAGACAGAGGGACATACAGAGAGACGGACATGGCTAAATCGATTCATTTCATCGAGCTGATTATATATACTTTATGGGGTCTACAACGTCTCCTTCAATGCGTTACAAACTTTCGGACAAACTGAATATACCCGTTCACACTATGTAAAAATTTGACCGACATGAGACAAATATCTAAAATTGGAAGAACACTTAAAAATTTACGTTTTAATACTCGCCACACATAATGATCAACTCGATGAGACGAATCGATGTAGCCATGTGCCGTCTGTCTGTCCGTCTGCTTGTTTTCGTATTTCATTCGTTCAGTTTTAAAGATATTAAGCTGAAATTTGGAACTTATGCTTTTCTCTCCAGCGACTAAATCAATTATGAAAATGAAAGTGCCACGCCCATTTTACGGTATAGCCCTTACACAAACTTACATTTTTTTTAAAGATTTTTTTGTATGAAAATAGCTATTATTCATGAATATATTCACTTCAAATTGGGTAAAAATACTTTTAATGTCATCCAATGTCAAACTAAAGCGCCACGCCCATTTTAAGGTAAGAGACCCATACGAAAATTCCGACCATTTTGTAATTTTTGTGTGAAAATTGTAATTATTTATGAATCTATTCACTTTAAATTGGGAAAATACTTCTAATATCATCCTTTCTTTACTATACTGATTTTTTAAAGGATCACCCTACTATAACATATAGCCCCCAAACAAAGTCAAAACCTATTTTCTATTTTTTTTATTAATCTGTCCTTTGGTTAAAATTTGACCCAATTATTGTGTCTAAACTTTTGTTGTATCAGACTATTGACTCCAAGACATCCCTTGATTTTAAATAAACTAGACAAAGATGTAGCGGGTATTTGAGCTTCAATTCCACCGAAGATAACGTTTTTCCTTGTTTAAAATAAATTTGAAATTTTTACACCAGCAAAACGAAACTTCACTAAATACATGTACCTATAATAATGTATAAAATTATGCCTGCATGTGTGGATATGGGAGACTGGAGCTATTCGGATTAAATTTTGTTGTGGACGCACACTTAGCCAGATGTGAATTAATTTGATTCGACTCGATAGTTTTTCTTTTAAGGAAATTTTTAGCTTTAAAACTTCGTAAAACATTCTTAGGCCGTCAGAGCATCGCATTTAGGTGTTTTTGGTCGATTTATGAAAAATAATTCAGTTCCGATTAGCCCCACGGTAATGCTAATAGAAAAAGTTTTGGGGCTATTCTGCACTGTACCCGAAGGGTTAAAGCGCATATTATGCTTGAGCGACATGTAGATGTCTGTAGTTATACGTTTCGCTTCCTCAGTTTTAAAAACATGGAGATGACGGTGAAAGAAGTGTAAAGTGCCACACCCATTTTTAGGCATAGCTTCATACAAAACTTTATTTTTTTGTGTAAAATGCAGTAAAAACACTTCTAATAGCAGCCCATATTTATAGAAGGAACCATGGTTAAGGTGGGTCCATGATAGCATATAGTCCCCATACAAATCAACCCTAAATTTTTGAGGGTGACACGGTAAAAAGATAACACATGATTAAAAAAGGACCAATGATTGAGGTGGGTCCATTATAGCATAAAGTCCCCATACAAATCTCTTCCCAATTGTTTGAGTTTTTATAAGAAAAATTAACGGTAATAAGACTTCTAATAGTAACTCATGTTTAGAAAATGTCCCATGGTGGAGATTACAAACCATAAGCACATATTCCTTTAAGAAGGTATAGTCTGCCTATCGTGTGTCGGGTATTTAAGCTTTTTTTGTTTGCTTTAGTAAGATTTGCACATTTGGACATTAAAAAGTTTTAAGTTAGGATACATTTAGGCACGCAAATTTTTATAATTTGAGTTTACTTAAGACAATTTTTACCAGTAAAACATGTAATCATTGCATACATTTATTTTCCCATCATACTCAATATTTAGCTTCAAGTGTACATAGCGCATAAATTGGATTCTTAAATTTTTGTTCAATAAATAATTAATTTTACAATATTTGCAATATTTTTTATTTTTTGAATTTCGAAATTCGAATTTGTTGTTGACGTGAGCATCAATTCGATTGAATATTTTGTTAATGACATTTGGCATATTTTTCGATATTAATGTCAAATTTAATATTTTTTAATAATTTAACGATATGCATAAACTGAAATGCATTTAAAGATTTAACTCAACTGACTACATAAACCTTGGAAGTGATATTTTTTTTGGGGTGTAGGACGAGTATGACTTAGACTATGACTAATTTAAAAGTGGTTCTTAAAAATCGGTAAAAATAAAAATTGTTTACTTTCGTTATTTATAAAAAGAACAAACAAAGTGACTTAAGCAGTTAAAAAATTTTATAATCAATAGTTTGGGAATGTAATTGTGTTAATAATACTTTTCCATTCTTATGGTATTCAGATTGACACAATTGGAAAATACAAATACATATAACCTAAACTATTATTATTGATAACTAATGATACAGCTAACCTTAATCTAAATAACATCTATTTAATTTGACATGTGTATGTAACTCACCTTAAAGACATCACCGGCTTGTGTTACAACTCCAGCAGCAGTCGCTTTGGTGCCATGTTGTCGATTACGACGTAAATTGTTAAAAAATGTCATAATAAATATGCGTACAGCGATTGCCAGACCAATAATTATGATTGTCAGTACACTGCCAACAATAACCGGTGAGAGTGTAAGTGACACATCGTCATCTATATATTTCCGACAATAATAATAATAACAACAACAACAATACCGGATATATGTACACATTATAGACGCAGCAAATCAATTGAAATATTTGTGGCAAAGTGGTGTTACCGTTGACGATGACGATGACGACGGAAGCGGTTGTTGTTGTTGTTGTGTAGTTATAATTACAGGTTGTCAGACAGACAGACGGACGAAACATATAAATATGATATATCATGAAATGTGATGCAATATGTTATTGTGATAACCATAAATCATTTAAATTGTCGAAATATATATAGGGATTATTTGTAGAACGCAAAGGCAGGATTATGTTATTGATTTCCAGTTGCATTTAATAAAATAGAAAAAAAATCGAAAATAAAATTAATATTGAGTAATATTTAAATAAATATTTAATTAAAGCTTGTATAATTTTTTATAAGTAATAATTTGTCAAAATGTAATTTTACAAAAATATTTTAAGCTGTCAGACAGACAGACGGACAGGCAGCAGCAAACGTCAAATGTCATTCAATATAAATAACATAAAGATTAATACTTAAATCACTGATGGCCTATACACACATACACACACAGACAGGGAGATATATGACAGATTCACAGACAGATGGACGAACGAACGGACGGACGGACATAAAATAGTGATATGTGCAGCCACCAAGTAACAGAGACAGAGGATGCAACCCCATCCAGTACATGTACATTGTTGCTTTATATCATAATCAGTAAAATGTCAAATACACTTGAATAAACGCGACAAGGATGCGTGAAGGTACGTTACACTATACGTACATGAAGCAGAATAAGTACAAGCAGACAGGACATGCGGATATACAAGCGATCAATCAATCACTTGCGTTCATGTACTATGCCTGAAAGTCTGTCTGTCTGTTCGTCTGCTCGTCCTTCATGTTGCTGCTGCTCCTACAGCTACTCAAGCTACTCAAGCGCCAAGCGTCAAATAGCTGCGCAACATGTGCATTGAGCCGACAACATGCCGTCCGTGTATGAGCAAAGGCAACAAGACGCAACCATATAGATACAAATAAGCACAGTCAGAGTCAAAGCATAGCAGCAGCAGAAGTTTGCTTATTGACACCTTATTTGGGCGGCAATGCACTCAACTGACAACGACGACAACGACAACGAGAACGAAAACGATAACACGACACAAGGACACAAACTACTACTCACCTATCCTGTATGCTGTCGAGCCAATTGCAAAGTCATGCAACTGATACGATGGACTGCGTCCTTTCTGATTGAACGAATAAATGCGCAATTTTAAGGAGTTATTCTCCTGCGTCATCATCGATGTAAGCGTATCAAGATTTTCTAATGAAAATTGTGGCTCCTCTGGGTTGGTTAGATTGAATCTGTGAAAAAATGCATAAAGTGTGAAGATTATTAAATGCATTTAAAGAACTGAAAAATATTAAACAAATCTATGTGTATACAGGGTCCCCGCCCACTTTTTTTTTAAATGCAATAAAAACAAAACACAAGATCGATCGTAACGTTGGCTGTATGGCACGGTGCGCCGTCTTGCTGGAACCAAATGTTGTCCAAGTCCTCGTCTTCGATTTCCGGGAAGAACCAATCCGTTAACATGGCGCGGTAGCGTTCGCCATTGACCGTAACGGCGGCTCCTGCCGCATTTTCGAAGAAACATGGGCCAATGATGCCGCAGGCCCAAAATCCGCACCAAACAGTAACTCTCTGAGGATGCATTGGCTTCTCTTCGATCACGTGCGGGTTTTCCGGCCCCCAAATACGACAATTTTGCTTATTGACGTAGCCGCCAAGATGGAAATGAGCTTCGTCGGAAAAGATGATTTTTTGTTAAATTTCGGGTAACTTCGGCCAAGCGCGTTCCTCAATCGTATACACAACCATTTTCGTTCAGCGGAAGAATAAAACTAACTTTCTGTACAATCAGATGTGACATCAGTGTTGCCCACCCGAAATAACCACTAGCTCAAAAAAAAATGTTATATGGCGGACCCTGTATATGATAGCATAACAAAACTGGAAGCTTTAAGGTATATTTTTATGTATAGTCCGAATGTGAGCATGGATCAAATTTCACTAAAAATTGTGAAGATTCGGAAGTTGAGTATACTGACTGTTAGATACCCTGTACCCAAATCTTTATTTAGCTTAATTAAAGTCTTATCCTAGTACCATACTTTCTCGTATTGAATTTTCATAAAAAAAAAAAAAAAGAGTAAAAAAAAAAAAAAAAACTAATCTTAAATTTTTCTGGCCCTAGCAATATTTTACCAAATTTAAAGTTTCTAGAATAAGAAACAAAAATTTTTTGTCCAAAAACCTTAAATTTATATGGTGAAACTATTTCCTATAGTCTTTGAGACAATTATTTTCATACGACAGACAAAATGCAGACGGACAGACGGACGGACAGAGAGCCAGTTCGATCGACTCTCCTATCAATGTTGATCAAGAATTTATGTACTTTATAGAGGGCTATCATGCCTCCCTCCGCGTGTAACATACATCTGCACTAATTTAATAAAAGCTATTACCCCTCGGGTACAGCGTATAAAAATATAAAATACAATGTAGTTTAGAGATGACTAGAATGATTACTCAAACCATTATTAGGCCATAAAAGATCAATTGTGAACACCAATTTTACTAATTTAAACAAATTTCTTATGCACAACAAAATGATCCAACTTCTATAGTGGTTAACAATGTCAGACTGTTTTTAGAAAAAAAAGATGGATAGTCTCATCTTTTTCTTCTAGGTTTGGAAACTAATAAACAAGGCTATTACGATCGTGCAGACCCGTGAGACAAGTATTCGTTTACCCCCAGATTTTGGAATATACACAGCTGGAGGCAATAATAGGTACAATACCCAAAATGTTTAGAGTGACAGTGTTTTAAAGTGAAACCCTGGACAATAAAATTAAAAGGACGCGTTCGAGAAAAATATCTTCATCAACTTAAATTAGTTTTTTGATGCTATTTTTTAGGTATTAATTGAAATTAAACTACTTAAAGCGTTTATTTATGACATTGTAATTTATATGGACTTTGAAACTTATTCTTGTACTCGGAAGGAAAGACTTTTTTACAAGAACCGAGATGAGAGGAAAAACATACAAATTTACTGCCACAGTAATTCCCACCAACTCAAAATTTAAAAGGTTGCCACTGCCTTCAAGCTGAGTGAAGAAACCATTGAAACTGGGGAGCACCTAAAATATTTATATAATATTAACATCAAAATCGAATGTTTATGCATGGAAATGGATACACTGGTTATACGAGAGTTAAATTACTCAAAAAGAGATAGCCAGATGATTTTTTCAAAGAAATGCCTCCCGTTTTTTTACATTCATTTCTTTAAAGGTTTCATCTATTTTCTTCAGATTTATACTTTTCGAATGGGTAAAACGGTTTTTCGTAAATTTGTGTGAATGGACTATTTGGTGAGTCTGAGGAGACCGAATGTAGCTCTAAATGTAAAGGCGATGGAGTGTTGCGCTTTTTCAGCTGTAATTAACCTTTTAGCTGTAATTATTATCACAAGAGAACATGCCTGAACATACTTTTATCGCCATGAGTTAACAAAGTCGATATTAACTTTTATACTTTGTGAAAGCTCCACTATCAAAATATGGTTCAACGTTTTAACTTAAATCTCAAAAAACAAATGTTTTATTCTTATTATTTAATTTTCGAAATACTTTCTTTATTGAAAAAAAAAAATTAATCTTCAAAAAAACAATTTTAAGAAAATCAACAAAAATATCTTTGATCTAATGCAATTGAGCAAAACGAAACAAATCGAATTAATCCCAAAGAAATCTTCTTGTTTAAGCTTTAAATTCTTTAAATTTCACTTACATTAAAAAAAAATCGAAAAATAAAAGTAAATAACATAAAATATTTATACACATTCTTTCATTCATTCATTCATTCATCTTTGCCAAAATGCAATCCAATATAAAATTTTATGTGCAAGTTTACCGAAAAAATAAAAACCGAACATCAAAATCAAATGGTTGCTGTTCAATCATGACCTCAATTTGAATTTGATTCCTTACTTTCCAATACCATTTTTTTTTTCTTTCATTCATTTTACACTTCACTGACACAAAGCGTCTGTTCTCTGTTAACCACAAACAAAAAAAATATATTACGCAATATACTTATATTCGTATTATTAGGGTTCTTTAAATCGTTTCGGTTTCTATAAATTTTGCATTTTTTTAACATTTTCTTCTTGATAAGTTTTGTGCATATTTTCTTGAATTCATTCATACGATTATTGTGGTTCCATTGGTGAGCATTAAATGCGCGCATGCTCGATATTTGATTTTTTTTCTTCATTTTTGGCAATGTTTTTTTTTTTAATGCTGCACATTTTTTTTTCATTTTGCAATAAAAATATTTTGATCCTTTTTATTTATTTCTATATCCTTAATATTTGCTTTAGAAAATAGAAATCATTTAAACTGCTTTTGCTAAGCAAACATTCACATTGCATAAATTTTATATTTCTGTGCTTTCTTTCGTTGATTTCATAAATTTTTGGTCCGATTAAGATATTTGTATCTTTGATATGAAAACGTAATGAGATGCATTGTAATTGAAGATATATTTGATTTTTTCTTTGTTTTTTGATTGTAATTTTTTTATTTTTATTAATCTTTTGCTGTGCACTTTGGCATTGCCAACTCTAAAAATAATGAACCTAGCTAAGAAATCATCAATTTTTCCAAGTAGACCTCTTAAAACACTTTCTTTTTATTATTTTTTTTTTTGCTAAAGACTCTTTTTTTATGTTAATTTTGATAGTCAGACGCGGCAGCATTCTGTTAGTTTTTTTTTAAATCTTTTCGATGCAGGAACTGTAATCAAATTTCCTGAGTATTTAATGCTCACATTTACATTGTACATAATATATTAACCTATATTAACTCAATCTTAACCAATGTCCTTGAACATGACAAATCTAAGGAATGCACTAGCTGAAGTCGCTTCGCTGTTGTTGAATTATCAAGTAAATTAATAGCCAGATTATTGCTGTGTTCCTAAAGTTTTTCTAAGTATCTGCTGCTGTGTCTTCTGATTTCTTCAGCTATACTCGGCATCTGGCGATATCTGTGATTATTATCATTGTGCATATACCACAGAGCTCGAGTGATTTTCCTAAGGGTGATGTTTTGGTACCGTTTCGTATTTCGATGTTTGATACAGCTGCTACACCACATAGCCGCTGCCGTACGTCCAGACCGGTTTAAGTATGGCTGTGCATAGTCTGACTCTATTCTCCAGACTTAGCTTAGATGTTTGGCCTAATAGCCAATATATTCGACGCGTTTCAGGTCTAGTTGTTTCTTTTTGGCCAGTATATGATCTTTGAAAGTCAGCCTTTTGTCAAGCCAAAAGCCTAGGTAATTGACTTTGTTTCGTTTGGGAATCACCACGCCATTGAAACGTGCCCGTTCGTTACCCTTACGTCGAAGTGTGATTACGACATGGACGGAATTGGCTTTGTTTACAGCGATATTCCACGTGTTTATCCAGTCTTGGTTTTGCTTAAGCACTGAAACTATTTAGCATGCTTTATGTTACGTCATTGCAATAAGCGTCGGGCATATCAGCTGTGTAGATGGTGTAGAGTAATGGACCTTAGCACGCTTCCTGAGGCACTCCGGCCTGTATGCCCTTTAACGGCGAGTCGTGTCTCACGTAGTAGCTTCTGCCCTGTAAATATGATTGAAGAAAGCGGAACTGTGTGCAGGATAATCTCTTTTTAATTTTGTATAACAGACTCTTATACCATACGCGATCAAAGGCTTGTTTAAAATTAAAAAAACCGGCCAAATTAATTATACATCAACGAATACGGGGCAAACAAACCAAAATTTTAATTTTTTTCAACAATTCTGAACCTCTCCTCCTGTGAACCTGCTCCGGAGTTTCACGCCTTCTTCAAAACCCAAATTGATGGTCAGGAGAATATCACTTTCTATTGTCAGTAGCACTCTACGAATGGAATTATTTTTCGAATGTTTTCGAGAGCATCGCCAATAGACTTATAGGGCGATATGAAAGCCCCCTCGAAATTTCCAAGCCTTTTTTTTTAAAAAAACTCCGGGCCGATATAATGAAAGCCCGGTTCCCGAGTTTCCCCGCCTTTTTAATTTAAAAAACCCGCCATTTCCATGCTGTAAGTAAGCTTCTTCGTATTAAAATATTTATACATTATCCACTCAGCAGACATAGGCAATTTCACCCCTCGATTCTCTATTACCTCTTAATGGATTTATCAATCGTATCTATAATGGTAAACTTCCTCTCTTCTAAATATGATTAAATTTTTCTTACGGATCTCAAAAAAGGCGCTTGTTTCTGTGATTACCGTCTTTTAAGCGCGTTAATCCGGAGATTTTCTTTTTTTACGCTTTATGTTCTTTTTTGTTTTGTTGTTTTTTTTCTCCCTTTTTTAAAAAATTTATTTCACCCCCCAATAAAGTTTTTCTTTTTCAATGTTTTTTTCGAAATTTTGGGAAAAAATTTTAAATTATCAGGTGACATATGCCGCTTCTCTGACTCACTATATTTGTAAAATGCAAGATAGAAATACAAAGTAGAGCGACTGAAACCCAGTTAAAGTAATAGTCTCAAAGGAACTGCATATATATAAAAACTAATTTTTGTCCTTACCAGGATCGCAAACGATTCACTATATTCGCATGTAATTCAGTAGACGCTGCGCCACTTTACACAATTCAACTCAATTTAAGTTGAAGCGTGTACCCAACGCAAGCCACAGTAACCACTTATTGCCTAAAGGAGCATGTTTCACACCTAATTACACACATACACACGCACACACATAGCATTTAGCTAGCAGCCAAAAAACAAAATTTCCATTACAAAGCTACTTACACACACATACACGCACACGCATGGATACACTTCAAAAGCATAGCAAACTATTAAAGACCAAAACACTATAAACTGATTTGACATATATGAGCAGACGGAAAACGGAAACGTATGTTCTGTCAACGCCAAAGCGCCATGTTAAAGACAAAATAATATTTTTAATATATTAAATTTAACGCATATAAAATATTATACAAACGATTTAGTTTGACATATTTATTTATATGTGTATGTATTACTCAAGCTAAAACTAAGGACCACTAACAAACAGGACTGCTGTTTGGTCCTTGCTTGTGCTTTCATTTTGTAATCCGCTTAAATGAGACTAACATGCTATGTATGTATGAAAAGCACAACGATGTGCACGATGCGATGTGAGCATAAATGAAAATCGAAGTGCAAATACACGCAGAGAGAGAGAGATCCTCGCCCACATATATGGACTATACTATACCATATACTATATACATATATACTATAGTATCTGACGCACATGTACGTGTATGTTGATTTGTTTGAAAGTCGTGCTAGAGTTGAGTTGATTAATATGCTTACCCTTGTGATTCCGGTGCGTGTTGAAAACATTTCCAAAACAAATATTTGCGGAAGGCCGCCATCATAGCCAGGTATGCATTGTATGTCAACACTGAGTTCGGTGCGGTTGAAGACGGTACAATTGTTGACAGCATTCGGCAGTGCTATATATACACATAACATATGTATGTAAGTAAATATGTCAATACGAATCGAAATGTTGTTGTTGGTCAGGTTAAAAAAAAAAGATAGATTTCACACACACACACAAAACCCCAAAGGATATTGTACAGGAAATTAAGCCATAAAGCAATGGCGGTCGACATGAACATCGTCGTTGTTGTTGTTGTTGTTGTTGCCATCATCGAGTTTTGTGAATGCCAATGTCGTCGTAGTCGTCGTTTTAAGTATTCCAGCAAACAGTCAAATGCACAAATTCAATTGAAATGTACCGCATTCGTTGTGGAGTGTTCATAAGCAGCATGCAAAAAAAAAAAAAAAAGGAGAAAAAGAAAAAGAAGAGAAAAATTTGTATTGAATTAAGCATAAATTGTAGTTGATACGCAATGCGTTTTGGTTATATCATACATTCATATATTCATATATACTCGTACTCGTGCATAAGTGTGTCATTGATATGTATTTTACCCCAGTGACATTTTATAGTATAAATTTGTTTAGGGTGTTCCTATAATTCTATTAATGGTACTCAAATTATTGTAAAAATATCAAGGTGACTAAAAACAAATGATTTGCTGGAGAAATTAAAGCTTAAGAATAGGCAAAAATAATCAGTTGTGGTACCAAATGCAGGTTGAGACAGTTGGAAAGTAAATCACATTTGAGCAATAGTACATAAAATTTTAACCAATAATTCAACTTTTAGTTTTAGAGGATAAACATAATTTCTGTAGCTACTGGATGAAAGTGGCTTAAGGGAAAGCACATTTTTTTACGATAAAGATAGATAATGTTGGCTGTGGGAAAACCCATATACCCACACAAAAAGCATATAACAGAAATTTTGTTACCACATAAACATCTACGTAGTGAACCTTAGTACGTGATATGCTCTGTAGGATCGGAGTCACCCAGTTCAGTTAAGGAGCGACACCATTTTTGAGGGACATAAGTGGGACAGATCGTTCAGCGATTCAAACTGCCAATGTCCACTTTGGGGCCTTGTCTACTCAATATATGTAAGTCTGCTCAATTTAAGTTCTGGAGTGTCCGCAAGTTCTATTGAAAGAGATTCTTAATCTGGCCGCGTGTTTCCCGATAGGCCAATGCCAGTGATGGCGGCTATTAGTCTCGCAAGGTCATAACGCGAGTTCTCAAGCAGTGTTCTGGTACGTTTGGGATAAATTGTTGGCCAAATAAGCATAGCTTTCCTGCAGCTATTTAGATTTTCACCTAAAGAGGTGAAGTGGTTCCTTATTAGGGTGACCCTAGCACTCATTGACTTTTCAGCGACTGGCTGGGATTCACCCGATGAACCTACTCTTGCAGCCTGTTAGCAGTGCCCTGAGACACAAAAAGGGCAAAGTGTGTTAAGTCGACCAACAAGATTGAGTTGGTTTTACATTCCCTACTAGCTTAAATTTGGTAATGTTGTTTTCAAGTGCTTTGATTGCAGATTGGCTGTCCGAGAGAATGAAAACCGTTCTGTTTTGAATCTCCAACTGTACCAGCAGCTTGCACGACACTAGTACAGAGACTTGGCAGACGAAAGAACTCTTCCACTGCCAAGTCATCTGAGTATACCCCAGACAACAGACCGCAATCCACCTAAGAACCATTGGTGAAGAGTGACAGACCAGCTTCACTCTCCAGAAGCTCCGCCATCCAGTCCTGCAGTGAAGGTATTGTAGTTTTAAAGGATTTGCTAAAATCCGAAGTTTCGGTGAAAAATCAGCATGGCCACTTAAATCCATAAGGATTTCGAATTAAACAGCGCTGTGACCATAGCTTAATGATGACCGCGAACCATCATGTGTTCAAAATCAGTTTTGAAACTCTACATTTCGGTATTGATTTCCTCTTTATGATTGGTTCTAAAAAATAATTGGCAACAATTAAGGAAAGAATGTTGTTTGAAGAAACAAACTGAAGAAATGTCAACCGCTTTGCGGTTCTCCCTGAAAATTTTTGATCAAGTAAAACGAGTTCATCCGAAAGAATTTGAATTCTACCAACTGCTAGTTTGGCAGACTTTATATCTGAAATGGATCTGTCGTAAAAATTCATCTCCCCTGAAATTGGACGGCAACTACAAAGCAATGCATTTTTTTCTGAGACACTTTGCAGATTGCCGGTACCAGGATAACTTTTTCTGAAGTTTCGGACAAAAAGTTAGTGGAACCAATTAAATGCGAAGGGCTTTTCGATCATAGTTGAGCGATAATTACAGACTTTATTTTAGAGCTCCCTTTTACAGTTCAAATGCTAAATATGTGGATTATATATGGTTCTTTAATATTTTTTCGTATTTTTTCAAAGAGAGAGAGGGAGTGGATAAAACGAGAAGATTTAAAGAGAGATAAGATTTAGAATTACCGTTTTTTTCGATTTTTTTGTATAAAAATACTAATTATTTATAAATGTATTCGCTCCCCCAATTGGGTAAAAACATTTCTTTTGTCATCCAGTGCTAAAATCAAGATGCCATTTTGGCGTTTTCCGATTTTTGTATGAAAATAGTTATTATTTATGCATATATTCACTCGAATTTATTTCCAAAACATTCTAATTTCATCCAATGTCAAATCAGATGTGCCACGCCCATTTTTGGTATAAGCCCCCACACAGAAATTTCCGCCCATTTTCGGATTTTAGTATGAAAATGGTTATTTTTTTCATGAATTTACTCCATATTGGGTAAAAACTCTTCCAATAACATGGTCCCGCCCATTTTTAGGTGTTTCTTCCATACAAACTTTACCGCCCATTTCCAAATATTTTCGAGAAATATGTTGTTGTTTTTTTAGTTCAAAATTTTAAATTAATATTGTGTGTAAACTTGGATGACCACTGATGATTACTCATAAACTCTTTAAAGATTCGTGTGGCGGGTATTTAAGCTTGGGTTCTACCGAAGTTAACCATTTTTCTTGTTTTTCTCTTAAGTTGGCTATTTCGGTGCTCACAGTTAGTAAAGTTTTTTTGCTTGTTTTTGCTAATTCTTTTAGTCAATTAAAAGTTGTAAGCAAAGAAAACCTTAAAGGGGAGGACTAGTTTCGGGAGCTCTGCTTTATTTTAATTATCTTGGGTGCTATGAGTTACAATTTCTATGATTTTTTTGATTTATGGGCTGTAAATGTAGCAATTCATTTAAAATTTGGACGGATAGATTCTTAATGTATCCGTGAATTCAATGCACTCGAATTATATTTTGGAAAATAAATAGTAGTAGGCGTGCAACATAACAGAGGGTATGCTGCGTAGAGCTATGTTCAAATATATGTTCGGGACACCCTAGTTCATATATAAATAAATAGCAACACGCATGACTTTAATCTGCCATAATAGTCTCTTATTTTCTTTTTTTTTAAGGTCAACTTAAAGCCTTAACGCAAATAGTGACACATATGTATGCATACACAAACATATAAGTGCATATGTACATACATACATATACTATGTAGGTCTTTTATTTGTTTATAGTATGTGAGGGTAAAAAACTTTTATGTTTGCCCATTAGTTCACTCATCATATACAGCATATATGTATAATATAATATATATATTGTCGTCATTGTCCTTATAGGTTTGTGTCGTTGTTTTTCATTGATTTTACCTGCGAGCACCACCTGAAACAGACATGGTTGATTCTGTGTGCCAACCTCGTTTGATGCCCAGCATGATAGCGTGCCATAATCCTGTAAAAATACAATAACAAATACGCAAAAGTTACACAAACACATTTACATATAATATACATATAAATACATATATATATTTTTATTTAAACTTTTCGTTGCTTAATTGCGCATAAGTTTGCGTTGACTTTAAGCAACAAGCAACATTTATGCCACGTTGAATGTTTTTTTTTTTTTTGTAAATATTTAGAGTTGCAAGTAGCCTTTTCGAGTATAAAAACACACACAACATACCTGATCATTTACGGGCGTATATTTTAAAATACTTCGACTGCCATTTACGCTAAAACGTTCACTGCCCACATCGAGAGTTTCACCTGAGTTGTTGAACTTCCAACGAAATGTTCTGCGTTGACATTTTGACAGGCGTCAGTTTGACATAAGTTAAACGGATGGTTTGTAGGGAAGAACGGAAGAATACGCCGGAAGACACGCATATATGCAGTCCAAAAGAGAAGAACAGAGATGCATACAGAAAGAAATAGCATGAAAAGAAAAAGTTTGCAAAGTTTATATTTAATGTTTTCTTTTTTTTTTTTTATAAATATATTTTAAGAGCTCGTTAAAATATTAATGCCGCTGTATGTATCTTTTGCATATATATTGTATTGTAGATATGTAAATGTATCTTTAACTTTATTGTAACGGTTTAAGTGTTTATTTTTAGGCATTGCACATCGATTGATTTTAAATTGAGCTTATGTGTAGTTGAGTTCAATATTTGTAAAAATAAAGAAAATGTCAAACAGTTTAAAAGGTTAATTATTTTTGCATTAAGCTTGTATATAGTTTATTTTAAAAAGTAAATTAGCTTGTTTATTTTATAAGTATCTGCCTGAAGATATGTGTTGATTTAAATGCTTTTTTTTGTATTATATTAATTAGCATAATTGCAAAATACTTTTGCACAAATATTTAAAGTATAGATTTCAATTAATTTTTCATGCCTTTAGCAAATTAATTAATAATATATTTTTAGCTAATGAGTTAATTGCTTAGTGTAATCGATTTATAGTGTACGAGTATCTATTTAAGGGAAAATGTTGAAATAACGTGAAATGTATGGATGCATTGAACTTGCAATGCTGCAAAGACAAAGAATAAAAAATTTTACTTTAAAGAAAAAGTTTTCTTGCAGACAAGACGAAATTGTTCGAAGAGTTGAAATGAGTTCTATGCTTAAATAAATATTGTGGCACCGAAATTAAAATTTATTATATTAATCGGTCCTAGAATATCTTCATAATTATTAAAAACAGAAAGATTAATTTTTAAAACAATTTCAAAAAAATTATATAATGTAGCCATCCCTCTAAAAAAAGATTTCAACTATAACAGATAGCTATGATTAGCTCCATTAGACTCCCAGACAATGGTATCGCCACAACAACCTATACACAGATAGCCAAGCAGCAACAAAAGCACTTGACCGCTGTCTACTATAACTGAGAGCAGCAGATCTATAGATTATTTGGGTTCTAGGACACAGCGTTACAAGAGTGGAACTAAATTACGGATGAAATTGTTAGGCAAACCAAATTAAATGCTTTTGGAATATATTTGGCGTCATATTATACATTTATTTATAAGTTCCGCTACAACCGATTATCGGTCTTGGCAGCAGCGCTTGTAATACAGTGCCAGATGGTACCACGTTTTTGCTTGTAGACTTTTCTTTCCGGAGCTTCTGTGTCCATCCGACACAGGCGACCAGTCCGAGGACATATTGTTGCTCGTACAGCTCATCGTTCGTGTGCATACGGACGTCATTTTTCACTCTAACTGGACCAAAGATTCTCCGAAGAATCTTCCTCTCAAATACGACCAACGCCGACTTATCTGATTCTGTCATGACCCATCCTTCTGAGCCATACATCACGACCGGCATTATCAGCGTCTTGGGGAGTTTAATTTTTGTCTCTCTGGACAGAACTCTCATTTGTTTACCGAGACCAAAAGAGCTACGGTTAGCAAGAGAAATTCTTCGTTTAATTTCCTGACTGATTTTGTTATCGTTGTTTACATCTGAGCACAAATAGATAAAGTTTTCTGCAGCCTCAAAGCTGAAGTTCTCTGTCTTCAAAGACCGTCTACGTAAATTGTCTGCGGGTAGATACAAGTACTTCGTCTTGCCCTCGTTCACCGTCAGTCCCATTGGACGAGACTTTTTCTATGTCTGAGAAAGCCCTGGTAGACTGCACGATCATTTTTGCCGAGTATGTGTCTATGTTGTCGGCATATGCGAGCAACATAGTTCCTTTGTAGAAAATATTACCCTTCAGGTCAACGTTTGGGCATTTTTTAGAGAGTTGGAAAAAGTCGCACGAAACGCCCCCTCCTTGACCACGCCTTCCTTAGTCTTTAATATAGGGGTCGGAGAGATTTTTACCGACCCCTGACAACGCTTGGGTGTTTTTCAGCGTCATCATACAAAGACGAACGATTTTTGCAGGGATACCAATTTCAGTCAGTGCTTTTGAAAAACTTTGATCTGATTGGCGTGTCGAAAGCTGCGTTGAAGTCGACAAATAGGTGGTGTGTTTTTTTTTTTCTTTGGTGTTCGCTAGGATTTGGCTTAGTGTGAATATCGGGTCAATGGTCGACTTCTTCTCCTGAAAACCACACTGGTACTGTTAAACTATACCTCCTACGTACGGTTTCTTCTATGCACAATATGCCAGATATGTTTTATTTTTTATGCTACTGGAAGGAGAATTATTTGCGTTATACATGGCGTAAATTACACATAAAATGATTTTGAATGTACTAAAATTAATAAAGTAGTTAAAGACAAACAAATTTTGTAGTCTGCTGAATAGACGCGCAAGGTCTCCTTTCCTTTAAAATCTGCAAAAAGCTTTTAAAAAAGCAAAGAAGTCGAAACAAATGTAGAACATCTGCTTGGGCATTGAACAGAACTTTTCAAGAAAAAAATTTTGAATGGTTTGACTATCATTAAATGTCCTGTCCTAAAAAAACATAAAAAAAAAGTAACCTAAATTTAAGTGATTTTTCAAGTCTTCTGGGGACACCGTATATATTATATTATCCAATCGGAAAATACTTTAACGCTGTTATCAGCTTTGGCTTTTGCCTTTTTGAATTTTTATTTTTTTAATTTTTTCTTTTTAAAATTTTTTTTTTTTTTAAAATTTCTTTCTTTTACTATTTCACTTATTAAACAAAATTTCTCCGTAAACTCTGACCTTGCCAATAAGTATAAAAGCACTTTTACTTATGCATTAAATACCTTCTCAAGCTTTTGAACTATATTTTTGCGCAACTTTATTGAAACTTTTACAACAGTTTAATGGAAAAAGTCTAATGAAGCATGAAACTAGCACAAAAAAAAATTTTTAAAAGAAAAATTAATGCACAAAAGCGAAAATGCGACATAAAAATTGTAGGACTAGGACAACTTAAAGTACATAAGGAATATTTACTTTTACACAATAATGCCATTTTTTTATTTATTTTTATATGTCTTAAAAGTTTTTTTTTATTTTATTTTATTTTTTCAACGAAGTTTTACTGCAGCAAATGAAGTTGATAAATTAACTTCCAACTGACGCCTTAAAGTATGCAATTATTTCTTGCTATACTTGTTTTTTATATATTTTTTTCTTTCTTTGTTCACTGTTTTGCAAAACCATAATTCCATTGTCCTTGCCCACAATTACATGCAGCAGTAGCAGCTTGTTTGCTTTGTTTAAAAATATATAAAAAAAAACACAAAAGGAACCCATGGCAAATGGAAATAATATGCTTATTATAATACCCTACATTGGCGCTAAGAAATTTGTTAATATTTTAAAGGGGATTAAAAATCTTAATTATCTACAGAATTACCATTTCGGAGATAATTTCAAAAATACTTCTGTTATAATTCTGATTTATTCAGTCAAAAACCGAAAAGATTCTAATAAAAACAGAAAAAATCCATTTTTGTTTCACTGTTAAATATTTTGTATTGTAAACAGAGAGATAGTGCTGTATAATTGGCATAAAGCGTATTTAAACTTCGTTTTAGTACAAACAAAAATATTTTCTTTCAGTTTTAATGATTAATTATTTTAACATAAAGCGTTGAGGCAACTATACTATATATATAAAAAGAGAAAGACTACGGCCTTATGAGCAGGACATATCTAACAGTTTGCATGTTGTAACCGAATGAATAACAACTTAAAGCTCATTAAAAAACATTAAAGTCCCAGCATCAGACCATATATGTGTATATGTGGTAATACGTGTAAGAAAAAAAATATTATATGAACATAAAATGCGTTAGGGAGCTTTTTTGAAAATGTTTCAAAAAACATTCTTTCAAACGCTTTAAAAACTTTAATCAAATTAAAAATATGCAAAAGAATAAAACAATTTTTTTATTGAAGCAACAAATTACAAAAAAAAAGCGTAGAGAAATAATGGGAAAACCTTAAATTTTAGACATTTCCTTGAAATAAACAACAACTTCCTTTTCCATGCATGGAGAAAGAGAGAGAAACAAAGAGAGAATTATGCACACACCTAACAGTCATTTGTCAATTTTAGAAAACTTCTATAAAAAACAACAACAGGAAACAGGAAGTAATTGCCTACAAGTGAGGTAAAAGAACTCATTTAACATAGAGTATGCGTGTGTATGTGTGTGTGCGTGTGTTGTATGTGTATTGAAAAGAAAAAAATTCTTTCATATTTTCACTTACCTTGGCGGTGGATCTGCTTGTATTTCGCATATAACTTCAACAGTCTCATCCTTGGAAGCACCAATTAGTATAACACGATCCGTGTGTTTGCAAACGGGCGTATCTGAAGAAAAAAAAACAAAGAAGTAGAATAATAAAATGGAAAATATTTCAACGTTATTCTTTGAATTTGAAGAAAAACGCACAAAAGTGATTTAGACAGAAAATGCGTTAAATATATTCTACAAAGCTGTTGACTGCTTAAAGAACTGCCTAACATGCCTGCCTAAAATCTTTTAGTCGCTTGCTGACTGACGGACTGACTGATTCTGAGTGACGTACTGTCTTCTGACAACCTGTTCGGTTCTGTTCTGTTTACTGTCTTTGATAGATACGGCACGTGTAATCATCGTCAAAATAAACGACAAGGTAAACTTACTCTCAACATACAAAAACAAATCAGTCTTTTTGAGCAACACGACTGACTAACTGAATTGCTTGTTTTGCTTTGCTTTGCTTTGTTTGTTTGTCTTTACGCTAACTTGAAATTAATTAATGTGGCAACATGATTTAGTACTTCAAGGTAAATAAGGCGTTCATAAATGTTAAAGGATTATTAGCTCGTAAAGTATGTTATTACATACATACACACAAACACATATACATATACGCAACACACTGACACAGCTGTTGTTGACAAGGAGTTGTAGTGACTTTTTTGACTCATACTGCATACCTGCACACGTGCATATATTTGTATTATATTTTGAAGCCTGACAGCGTAACAGTTGTAATTTTGTTTATTTATGCTGATGACTAGTTAAATGTGGTTACTTTTTATTATAAATATACACTGAAAAAAAATCAATAAAAAAGGCATTAACAACTAGATTAGTGCATACACATATGCAAAACCAAAATAAATGTTAATACATCAGCTGATATTACACGCACTAATAGCAGGTCAAAATCTATAGAAGTTTCCTATGATCTAACTGTCTGCCAAAGCTATATATGATGAGTCCTTAAATCATCATCTATAGCTTTGGCATACTCAATGGTCATAGCTCTAGAGTACCTGCTAGATAATGCTTGCTTAAAACCATATGGTGATAACCAAGCTTGAAGTTTGATATTTGCTAGGATGAAAGAATCAGCTAGGGGATTGAGGAGTGAATGTTACCGTTAGGTCAGGGTCAAAGAATCTTTAAGTGTACATGGTCTTTCGGTTGAACATTTTTAGGCTAGGCTTCTCAACAATCGAGACAATTTGATGTCAAGAACGAAGTTTTAGAGGAGCCGTTGACTCTGACCTGACGGTAGCATACACTCCTCAATCAATCACATCAGCTGATTCATTCTTTCATCCTAGCAAAAATCAACTTCATGCTAGGTTGAAGTTGAGAATAACTGGGATTGAAGAGGCATAAACAACCAAAATGGTGTCTCGTGGTTTTGAAGCATTTAGAACACATCTGACAAGTATTGAGTTCTATTAAGAGGAAGTCCAGTGAAAGCTGGAGAGCGGTAGATTAGATGCTATCTAATCAATCATCCAAAAATTAAATGCTTTTTAAATCGCTTAGGACAGCCAAGCTAACATAAAGGCTTTAGGTTCACGTCACCAAGTCAAAGTTGATTAGGGACTGTAAAAGCGGCTGAACGAAGCTAGCCAACAAAACGCAATCAACCTCTCGTGGGTTCAAATGAATTGTAATGTCCTCGGAAACTAACACGCAGACCTACTGGCCAGGTAGGGATCAGCTAGCGTCTTCCAATCGGTTCAGGTAGAGACTCCAATAAGTACAGTAATCTCTGCCTTTAGCAACCACTTCGCCAACTAAAATAAATGGTCAAATCTGGACTGTTGCAGGAAAGCTAGAAGGATTTGGTCTTGGTTAGACGCAAAACGCTCAATCAAACTGGTAGAAAAGCAGCGTAAAGACCTCGTCTTAACAGCTACCACAACGGAACAGTTGCCCATTGGGGAGCATGCGTCCAGACTATGAATCCCGTTCAACAGGCATTGCAGAAGTTGCAAGGAGAGTGGACCGCTCCCCAGAAACACTGGAGCACTTTCTGTGCAACTTGTCCCGCACTCGCTAGGTAAACTGTCCAATACCTGTCCCCTAAAACTTTGAACTTTTCTTAACTGCCGGACTGGTTATGATGAGTCAGTACTAGCTCTGGATATAAGGTCGCTTATACGAGGTTAGGTTACATCAAAACGGCGCTTCATGTGCTACTTGTTTGGGACTGTCCGATATTCACTTCTATCTAAATCGCTTAGGATAGAGGACTCCCCAGAATCGTTAGTGCACTTTCTTTGTGTGTGTACTGCACTTAAATCGAGTAGACTAATGCAGTACGGAAGTTGGCAGTTAGATGCGCTAATCAAACTGTCCCTTCTCTCCAAACTACGGTTCTTCCTTAACTGTACTGGTTGGCTCTGATCAAAGTCTATCACGTACAAAGGCCCCAAGCCGAGTTCTTTAGTGATAGCATAACGGGTTTCTCATTCTAAATATGCGGGGAGTATGGACCACCTCTACCTAAATCGCTTAGGGCCTCTCGTAGATTTATATAATATAAAGAGAGTGAACTCTGATCACTTGTTTGACTTAAGACATTCCAAGCTAGTAGTGAAATAAGCTGACCTATATTTTAAACATCATCCCGAGCTGTTGTGGTTTTCCACAATGGTCTTGTGAAGAACAAAAACGTTTTTCAGTGCACTTTTTAAATCTCTTCACCAAAACCAATTTAAAAATCTTGAAAAATTTAATATTCAAAAATCATTGCTGTCTTTCCTGTCTAAAAAATCAACAAACGTTTTTTCTGTAAAAACATTAAATATGAATTTATGTAGGTTTATAAAGCCGTAATCAAAACACTTTTAAATAATGCGCGCATTAAAATGTTTAAATAAAAGTTAATTTTCGACGAAATGTTTAACTTAAAAATTCAGCAGCACGAAAGGCGTAATTAATTAGCAACAGAAAAGAAAAGTTTCTTATTATTTAAATTTCATATATAAACACACAACACACATACAGCCCGGAATGGCAACAAAATGAATCCTTAAGCCTTGCTGGCGGTAACGCGTTGAGCTTAGCACAGCTAATTAGCAAGTGCTTCAACATCTTTGCCAAACAGCTAAAGCCGAAAGCCAAATGCCTTATAAAGTACAAGAAAAGAAAAACGAAAAGCAGAAAAAAAAAAAAAAACTTGGCCGCTACTACTAAGTAGGAGAAAAGTTTGTTTTTAAGTAGATAGTACATAGGTACACATTGTAAAGAACATCATTAAACTTGGCATTCATTTTCATGACATGATGTCTGGACGACTCGACGTCGCGACGAATGTTTGATATGACTGAGTGGTGCTGCGCTGTGCTGTGCTGGCTGCTTGACAGTGTAAATATTAAGAATAGACTTCCTGACACGAAAGATACATACACACATACATATAAAGTAGTAGTTACTGCTATTCTCTATCTCTGATTTACATAGCATGTCATATAATTTATGCCCAAAAGCAAAGCATACAAAAATTACTTTAAGTAATTTGTATAACAGAGCTGCAAGAATTGTTGTGCAAATGCAACTAAAGTCATACAGCAAAAAAAAAAAAAAAAATTCAAACAAGCAAGTGACTCTAGACATACATTACAGTTGTTCATTTAGTAGAGTAATGTATTAACCCGTAGTTGACGAAGAGTTTTTTACCTTGAAAAGCTTTAACTAAAGAGCCGTTTCTGAATACATATATCAGAAATTCTACAGTAACCATAAGTATCTAGAACCAAAGGTAGATCCAAAACACTATGTTCGTCTGTCTGCATTTTAGTGCTTAAGATGAACAACTCAGCGGTACTGAAGATCGAACCATAACAAACCAGTTGACTATCCCAGCATTGTCAGCACTGTCCCACGAGGTAGCCAATCTGAATGTTGTTTCCTATTCCATTTTAACATTGCAAGCTGACGTATCAGCCTCTGCAACAGTCTGGGACAGTCGCTGACCAGCACTGGGCCGACTCTGATCAGCCATTGACGAGACTGCGTGGATCAGTCACAGACTACCTCATGAGAAACAATAGCTGACCGACTTAAGTGGGTCAAATACTGACGACCTTGTGTGGATCAACCACAATCGACTCATGTGTGACAATCATTGACTGACCTAGTTAAAGACGGGCTCATATGTTACATTTGGTGACTAGATTATTGTGGGAAAAATGTAAAAATTTAGTACATTGACAACTACAACCCAATTATGGTCAGCAACTGTTGCAGGGCAATGCAGAGACGACGCAGTACTGGAATGCAACTCTGCCAGAGTGATGCAGTGATGACCCAGTATTTTTCATCAGCTCTCTCTGATGCAGAGGCGACCCAGGTCTGGGAAACCTGTCCAGGGTGATGCAAAGAGAACCCAGTGCTGATCAACAGCAGTATATTGTAATGTATTAAATAACAATTATATTTGAAGTTACAGCAAACATTCAAAGTAGATCAGGGTGGCTTACACAAAATCGTTTTTGGTTGGTTTCAAATCGTGTCCAAAATTCAATGAAATATTAAAAATAGTTCGCAATTAGTTCAAACATTATTTTGTTATTATACTCTGCACCCAAAGGCTAAAAGGGTATATTAAGTTTGTGCGAATGTATATAACAGGAGTAAAGATGGACCCTATTAAGTATATATATTCTTGATCAGCATTGGAAGGGAAGTCGAACTAGCTATTTCTGTCTGTCCGTCCTGCTGTCTGTCGTATGAGAGAGATTATCTTGGAGACTATAAGATTTAGGACCACCATATTTAAAACTTAGACTCTCCTGGACCGTCAAGTGTGCACTTATTACTCTAGACCCATTTTTAAGGGATACCCCCCATAAAAATCTACCCCAAAATTTTTTGCACAAAAACGAAATTGTTTTTTATTCTCGGAAATCTAAATTTAGTAAAAATTATGTATATGATAGTCCCAATAAAATATCCCAATATGGGTGGGACCAACAAAGTTTTAGATATAGCCACCATACAAATATACCCCACATTTAATATATTTCGGATATATTTCGACAAAAAACTAAAGAGTTTGTATCACATTTCATAATATGTATTTTACGGACAGACGGACAAATGTAAATCTATGTATACGATACATCATATCCGTACTGTCTCTTGGTTTGGGAAGAAAAAGGAACAATTTTAAATACTTTTTTAAAAACTCATGCGTATAGCCTTTCTAGACACTTTCAAAAACAATAAACCCAAATCTGCCTCGGCAATGGGTTAAATTTAAAGCGATTCCATACATTTTCATACATCAACTTTGTTGAATTTAAGCATAACTCAAAATTTTACTAAAAAAAAAAAAAACAAGAATGAAATATTGCGAAAAAACTAAAGTGTTCTACTTCTTGTACGTTCGCACAGTTAAGAAGGATATGTGAACGTACATTTTTTTTCTTCCAAAAACGCCAAGTAACGAATAATATTTTCACAGCCTTGACTTGCAACAGTTAAAAAGTGCACTCAAAAAAAAAAAAGAAATGAAAAAAATTGCAGCTAAAGAATATTCACTTGCAAAAGCACAGCCCAACGCTCATATATACGACATGCCTTGTGTTAATAAAGGACCTTAGCCTGCAGTGCATGTGGCTTACAATGAGAATGAGAAAGGACCAAAGGACGAATGTGAAAGCTTGATAAGCGTGGGAAAAAAATGAATGTACATACCACATTTTTTTTTTTTTTACAAAATTTATGCTGAATTTTGCACAAAAATGTTTCTTGGATGAAATGTTGAAATACGTCTGCATGTGCATGATGCATTAAACTCATTGCATTCTGAACTTGTCTATCTGTCGGTCTGTCTGTCTGAAATTATGTCTGTGCCAAATATAAAGTGAAACAGCATATTAAAAATGGTGACAACAAAACTGAGCATCATAGAAGTTCTTTTTTTTTTACAAAGTGCAACACTTAGTAGAACATATGAACTCATTTGATTATTTTAATTTAATGCCATAGCTGATGGTGTGTTTGATCGGGTGAATCTTTGAGATACAATAATTTTTGATATAATTTGCAATAAAAACAGCGACCACGGCTCTGATGCCTTTTATTCAATATTCCGATTAACAAAATAAATGTTTCATAGCCGATTATAAAAAAAAACATCATCCAGGGCGAGATTTCAAGTCTTCTTTATAATGCTTTGGATAATCGTATTCTTTAAATACAAAATTCATTGTTTTTTTTTTTTAATTTCGGACTTTCGGTTCAACGAAACTAGAAATATTTTAAAATTTAATCTTTAAAAAAAATACCAGCTTGAGTAAATTGTAAAAATCGGTGTTTCTTGCTTGATAATCGGACGTATCAGTTATTTTTTTTTTTTTTGTTTTCTTTATTTGCAATCAGTCCAATTGGGGACTATAATCAAATTTTTATAATTAGTAACAAAATGACAGTATAGTTTATTTAAGATGCGGTTCGGCTAGAGAGTATTCAAATGAATAATGAACAGACTTAGTACAAGTACCTCAATTACGATTGACGGTTTGAAAGACTCTTTTAGAGGCATTAAAGGAGCCAACGGATTAAAGGATCAGTTCGACGAGCCATGTTTATCTCTCTGTATGTCTGTCTGTAATTACATTTTTCATTCCCTCAATTTTAAAGATGTTGATCTGAGATTTAAAACTTAAGGTTTTCTTAGCTTTAAGCAATTAAAGAGTTAAAGCCAGAGTTCCACACCAAACACCGTTGGAAAAAGAGAGAAATAAATAAAGCCAAAAGACAATTTTTTTTAAGAAAAATGGTTTATTTATAAAGCGATTTATGTCAAATATAAAGTCGCTTCTATTAGCAACCCATGCAACCTTCGCTGAAAAGTTAGTCTAATCATCGTGTGACGGGTATTGAAGCTTCGTTTGTACCGAAGTTAAATATTTCCTTTGTTATACCCCGCCACTAGTAGTGTGAAGGGTATTATCAGTTTGTCTGAAAGTTTGAAACACAGTAAAGGAGGCATCGGAGACCTCAAAAAGTATATATATTTTTGATCAGCTTGACGAGACGAATCGATTTAGCCATGTCCGTCTGTCTGTCCGTCTGTTGCAATACATTTTTCTCGGAAATTTTTAAAGATATTTACCTGAAATTTAATACTTAAGCTTTTTTGGTCCTAAACAGTTTATATGTCAGAACCAAGGTGCCACGCCCAAAAACACTTCTAATGGCAATATCAAAAGAAATGTTCCACGCCCAATTTTACATATAGCCCCATACAAACTTACCTTTTTTTTTCGATTTTTTTGTATGAAAAAAGTTATTATTTATATATGTATTTACTACAAATTGGTTAAAAAAACACTTCTAATTGCATCCAAAATTAAAAGAAAGTTGCCACGCCCATTTTTCGATATGGCCCCCATACAAACCTATTTTTTAATTTTTAAATATTTTTTTATTTGTAGAATCACTTCTACTGTTATCCTATTTTTCAAGAAAATTATTAAAGTTTCGTGTGGCGTGTATTTGGCTTCGGTGCAACCGAAGTTAACGTTTTGCTTGTTTTTTTATTTTAAATTTATGAAAGTTTTTACCTGAAGTTACCAATTTTTTATACCCGCTACACATAGTGTAAACGAATATATATAGTATATATTCAGTTTGTCCGAAAGTTTATAACGCATTAAAGGAGGCTTCGGAGACCCCCTAAAGTATACAGCCATAGTCAAATGTTATTACACAACGAAATTTTTTGCACACTCAACTTCCTTCCTTCTTCCTACTGTTACTATTAATGTCCAGACTATAATAAGATATGTCGTTGTAATCCTTGATCTATCCTGAATCGATCGATGTCTTATTGGAAAAGATAACGGTATATCGAACCGAGATTCAAGCGAATGAAGTAATGAGTAGCGGCCGTCAAAAGTTATTACACACATTTTTTTTTCCGTCAAAAGTAATTACACAAAACTCAAACTTGAATATCTTGGTCTTTATTGAGATAGCAATGAAATCTTATAATTAATAGGTTGTAGGTCTCTTCGAGTAGAAGAAAACGGTATGCTTAGAATTTTCGGGGGACCCTTAGGGTCTGAATTTAGAGATCAATAAACAAATGTTCCCTGTTTTTCACTTAAAGAGCAATACCTCTGTGAATTACAAACCGATTTTAACATGTTGTAGAAAGAAAAAACTTTGCCCTTTTGGGGGCAATGACATTATTATGACATTTTTGATCGTACCTCTGCGTATTTTCAAGACAAACACCAATTTTTACCATTTTTTTCAAACCATTTAAGGTTATCGTACTTTTGTTACACTTTTGTTTGAAAGCTATCTTTATGAAAGGTTTTCTTAAAGTACACAGAACAACGAGTAAAATGACTGTTTAATGATAAAAATCCGACAATAATTGACCAAGTTATTTAACTTTTTCTATGAACACATTTTTAAAATCAGGCTTTCTAAGAATTCTAAGCATTTTCTTAAATTTAAAAACAAAAAAATTTTTTAAAAAAATTTTTAGAAAAAAATATTAAAATTAGTATTAAAAATATTAAAAT
>JAEIFJ010000095.1:0-147191 GCA_018903435.1 Leucophenga varia
TAAAAATAAATAAACAAAAAAAAAACTTACAATTTAAATATTAAAGCGCCACCCTATATAAACATTTGTATGCAAAGAGGCACGCGTATTTCAATTAATTTAAAATTAAATTTTATTTTATTTTGTTTATTTTTTTTTTTATTTTGTATTTTTTATGTTATTTTCCTGTTCAATTCGCTTTCAATTGTATCTTTTTTGTATTTATTTCAATTTCAAATACCAAATAACAAAAACAGATACAAATGCACAGATACACACCGCATATTAGTAAAAAAAGGATAAAAATCGAAAAAAAAATACATTTAAAAATCAAAACTAAAAAATAAATGACACTTTGACGACGACAAACGACGACGACGGACGTCGATGATGAGACAACAATTGGCTAAATGCAAAATGAATTGCATGCTGTGAAGATTTCAAATGCATCGATCGATGCATCGCGAGTGCGAGTATTTTTGCAGCGATTAATTAAAACAGCGCGCCGCAGCACATTCATCAATCGAAAACAAAAGAATTTTTCATGCTGGAAATTGCAAATTTTCACTTTGAATTTTTATTTTCGCGATTTTTGTATTCAGAAATTAAACGCGTAATCAAACGAAATCGAAATTGCAAAAACGACAAACCGGGCAATGGAAGGCAATGTAAACCGAAAATAAAAGTAATTTTTCACACACAAAATGAGTTTATGTCGCGACAAAAAAAAACCAAACAAAATGAATGCAGCGAGTGACTAACTGATTGGATTGGGGACAGTTCTTGACTAAAGAGACACGTTCGACCGACCGTTCCGATTCTGGGAACCATATGTAAAACGACAACGACGACGACATTCTGATTGACGTTTTAGCTGATGCTGCTGACGCTGCTGCTGCTGCCGCTGCAACTGATACGATTTTCACAGTTTTTTGAAAAAAATAATAAAATAAAAAATAAAAACTATTTACGTTTTTCACATTGTTTTTTCTTTTTTATTGTTGTAGTAATTCTAGCCGCATTGCTGCTAATAAACACGAGAAAACGCAAAAAGTAAAGCTTAAAAAAGAATATACATAAACAAAAGCCGCGATAAACTTGTATTACCGCAGTTAAGTATTTACGCTTGGCTTTTCACAGTTTACAGAGACAATTCACGCTTTAGAACATGGCGCTTTTCTCACTACTTAAGCTGTGTGTGCACGATTTATTCTAAAATTTATTATGTTAGTTAACAATGCACATTAGGTGATTCTATAATAATCTTAAAGTTGTTGGTTTTTGATGGGTTAGTTTGTGACATTTAGTTTCTGATACTTTTCTCCAGATGAGTTTTTAATATTTTTTTTAATAAAGATGATTTTTTTACACGAAACAATGTGTTGAATTTATTGTCACACTTTTTGCTTTTTATGGGACATATTTTTTGTAATTCCGTCAAACTCTTTTCGATATTATTTTTCTCATACAGACCCATATTTTGCACAGTCACGTACTACAGAATTTCCGAATTTATCCACTCAACCATTATATTTAGGAATTAGAAAATCCCGGTCTTCCTATATATTTCGTATTCTTTGTACTCTTTCTGCACTTATTGTTAGTATAACAAATAATAATATTCTTTACAAGCCAATATCGACGACGACAGAACACACTTTATCCGGCAGTATTTGTTTTTTATCCAAAACACGGAATTTTCTTTCGAACAAAAAAAAATAGAATTTGGGAGTAAAAAGGTTTTACAAGCCCTTAACATAAGTAGTTCGTACTTAAGATGCGCGCGGGACACAGGGACCATCGTGACAATAGTGAAAAATGCATCGATGGGCGGGATCAGTAACGAACTTCAAAATTAGCAGGTAGGACGCAACATTGGTCTAATTCCAACATTTATGAATATAATATATAATTCATATAAGCATTAGGCTTAAAACGCATTAGGCTTAAAAAAATTCCAAAGTAGAAATTGAGCCAGATTGAGATATTTTCTTTAGAAAATAGATTTTAATTCGTATAATCCATAGCAAACTTGATGTTTTTAGGTAAAGTTTAAAAATTGATATTTGTGTCTTTTGGCTGGTTGTTGTGCTTAATCATTATTTTCGCAATAAGCACACAACCAATACATTTATAATGGCGTCATAAAACAACAAACACATTAAATAGGTTTCGATGCAATTTAATAACTTCAATTGCAACACACAAGCTCGGCTCATTACAACAAACACTTTGTAGGCTGTGAGATGATTTGTACAACAAAAACACATTCATTTCCATATTTTTTTTTTGCGTAGAATAACGGTGTGGGCCAATCAGTGAAAAGTAACAAGGAACAAGAAAACGTTAACTTCGGTAGAACCGAAGCTTAAATACACGTCACACGAATCTTTAAAGAGTTTATGTGTAATCATCAGAGGTCACCCAAGTATACACACAATATTAATTTCGAATTTTGAGCTAAAAATACAGATATGTATAACAACATATTTCTCGAAAATATTTGGAAATGGGCGCTAAGTTTGTATGGAAGAAACACCTAAAAATGGGCGTGGCACCATGATATTGGAAGAGTTTTTACCCAATATGGAGTAAATACATAAATAAATAATAACCCTTTTCATACAAACATTTGAAAATGGGCGGAAAGCTTATATGGGGGCTATGCCTAAAAGAGGGCGTGGCATCTTGGTTTTAACACTGGATGACATTAGAATGTTTTTAGCCAAATTGGAGTGAATATATGCATAAATAATTAGTATTTTTATGCAAAAAATCGAAGAAAAACAAGAAAAAACGTTAACTTCGGTGGAACCGAAGCTGAAATACCCGTTACACAACACTTTCAATAGTTTATATGTTCACCAGGTGCTTAGATTAAATTTCACGATGAATTTGGTCAAATTTGTATGGAGGCTTTATGTTATATTTGCCCGATCCTTACCATATCGAAAGTGTTCACTTAGGTGGACATTGGAATTGATTTTACCGAGTTTAATTGGATTCATTCAGAAATAATAAATGTTTTCATATAAAAAACTCGAAAATGGGCGGTAAGTTTGTATGGAGGCTATACATAAAAAATGGGCGTGGCGCCTTAGATATGACATTGGATGACATAAAAGTGTTCTTACCCAATTTGCATTAAATATATTCATAAATAATACGTATTTTCATAAAAAAAATCGTAAAAAGTGGTAAGTTTGTATGGGGGCTATATCTGAAAATGGGCGTGGCAACATTCTTTTGATATTGGATGCCATTAGAAGTATTTTTACCCCATATTGTAGTAAAAGCATTCATAAATAATAACTATTTTCATACAAAAAGTCGAAAAAAGTGGTGAGTTTGTATGGGGGCTATATCTAAAAATGGGCGACCTTGGTTCTGGTATACAAAATAACTAGGAGCACAAAAAGCTTAAGTTTAAAATTTCAGGTCAATATCATTAAA
This sequence comes from Leucophenga varia, assembly GCA_018903435.1. Taxonomy (NCBI): domain Eukaryota; kingdom Metazoa; phylum Arthropoda; class Insecta; order Diptera; family Drosophilidae; genus Leucophenga; species Leucophenga varia. The sequence goes on from JAEIFJ010000095.1 coordinate 3,433, forward strand.
ACTTTCGAGTAACAGCCATCGCAACAGACAGACAGACGGACAGACGGAGAGACAGACGGACATGGCTAAATCGATTCGTCTCATCGAGCTGATCAATAATATATATACTTTATGGGGTCTCCGATGTCTCCTTCAATGCGTTGCAACCTTTCGGACAAACTGAATATACCCTTTTACACTCTGTGTAACGGGTATAAAACGGTAAGTTAGTATGGGGCTATACCTAAAAATGGGCGTGGCAATCTCTCTGATTCTCGAACTTAACATAGTCGTTGCCGAGAAAAGCTTAAGTTCCAAATTTCAGCTTAATATCTTTATATCTTCAACAAAAAAGATGCCTAGAAATATACAGACAGACAGACAGACGGACATGGCTAGATCGATTCGTCTCGTCGAGCTGATCACGAATATATACACTTTATGGGTCTACGACGTCTCCTTCAATGCGTTACAAACTTTCAGACAAACTTAATATACCCTTCACACTATGTGTGGCGGGTATAAAAAGGAAAAAAAAATCAAAAAAAGCTATTAGAAAATACAAGGTTTTTCATTTAAATTTTGGGTCTTATAAAGCACAATCAGCCCGTAGGCCTTCAATCCTAACTCCCTACATCTTCTCTCGTCGGCCATAAGATAAGTAAGATGAGTGTTAGCATCATTTTAAAATTTTATTTGTTTTTTTTTTTCCTTTTAGAATTTTTCATTGATTGATTCATTATTTTACAAATTAAAAAAAAAGAAAATATTCGAAAGTTTCTAAAACAGTAATGCAATAATTTGTGACCTTTCAAATTTGAAAAAAACAATGCAAATCAAGTTTAGTTTCCATTTAAATTGCTTATATAACACGACATAATTTTAAAGAATCTAAGGTCAACTAATCTAAGTGTAATTTTTCTTACATTTCCAGCTGATATAATGGTTAAAAAACCTGAGCATGTCTCCCTCGGCACGACAAGCTACAAATGCAAATGCATTTTAAAACTAAAAAAAAAAAAGCCATTATAAAATTATATAAACCAATAAACTCTTCAAAACGACATCAAAATAACTTCATTTTCACTTAAATTACAACTAATGTCCGAGTTTGACGATGGACTGGCTCTGTGTGTTGTGTGCTGACTCACAACGACGTAGACAACAACAAAAAAGCAGCACTTAAATTTTATTACATTGACCCTGCCGCCACAACTGGACACAACTCACTCACACAACACAACGCACATAAATATTCCAAGTGGAAAAAACTACGTCAAGTGTGAAGTGAAAACTTCGCCTCAATTCGAATTTCGAATGAAATAAAAAGTGCAAAATACAATAAAAAGTGATTTGCATTCGCAAAAAGCTAAGAGGAAAATGAGGAAGCCAAGCGTATAAAGTCGTACGAAATGCAAAATGCATTGCAAGGCAAATGCAACAAAAACTGCAGCAAGCAGTAAAAAAGTGCAGCAAAATAATCAAAGCAATTTACATGCAAACAATTTCAAAAAGCAAATTTTAAGCAAACACAAGCAAACTTAAGTCAGCAGCAACAGCAGCAGTCGAAAGGTGTTATTAAATTTGCAAAAAGAAGAAAAAAAAATATATTGCATACTTGAGAGCGCACAAACAAATTACATATTCGAAAAAAAAAAAAATAAAAAGGGAGCAAATATACAACTCAATGTGGTTTCCTTCGATATATTATAAAACATTTTCATGTTTATTCCACACAATTTACGAATTTAAGCGTTGCCAGCTTGACGAGCAAAGAGGAAAAAAAAATAAAAAAGTGTATAGCATAGCTAAGGGCGCATTAAGCGTAAAAAATGCCTTATAGATTGTATTTGCATTAGTTGAAAGAAAGAACGAATGAATGAATGAATGCATGAAAAAAGGGTGGAGTGGGAGCATGAATGAATGCACTGCATATGAAATCGATATGCAAATGCTTTACTTGTTTCTTGACGTTGAATTTTTAGACGACGCTGCACGTACGTACTCTGCTCCTTGTAAACATGATAAAAATTTAAATTAGCTAAATGTATTGTTAAATATGCAAATACAATGTTTTGGGGTGTGTTGTTAAAATGTGTACGTGCAAACTCGTTGATAGTGTCAAGAAATTGCCGGAAGAACCTTGAAAAAGGAACAAATTAGATGCATCATTTCGAGTTGGAAAAAAAATCGATAAAAGTGATTTTGAAATATAAATTTGGAAATGATGGCAATTAAAATTATGCAAACATTTTAAAGGGTATTCTTGACAACAACAAAATTAAAAGCCAAATTAAGTTTTACTATTTCAAATAGAAACGAAAAAATATTGAAAACTTATTCAAATAGAAAATAGCAATTGCAAAAAAAAGGGAGAGACAAGAAGATGGAGAGAGACAGAGAGAGAGAAAGAAAATCAATTTGAAGAGCATTACTCGACAACAAAGAAATTAAAAGCCAAATTAAGTTTTACTATTTCAAATAGAAAAGAAAAAATATTGAAAACTAATTCAAATAGAAAATAGCAATTGCAAAGGCGAAGAGACAAGAAAATGGAGAGAGAAAGAGAGACAGATAGAAAAAAAGAGTCATTCTTTTTTCTTTGATCTTTTTTATTAGAATTAGTCTACTTTTATTTCGTTATTTTCTATTTGAAAAAGTGCAAAAATTTGTATTATTATTTGTTTCTTTGCGCTGATCAAAGACGTTGCCTATTATTCGAATTAAAGCTAACAAAGACGACGACAACTGTTACAACTACTAAAATCGTTTCGTAAGCAGTCATACGAAACTGTTGCCAAAAACTATGCTACAGCTTCCAAGAAAAAAAGACAGCAAACGGTACAAGAATTGTTCTCGTCGTTGTCGTCATCGAGTGACACAGGAAACAAAACTTCAAAGCTTATTCGAGCATTTTATTAAATTGCCACCTTCCGTAACGTTTGCTGTTTTCCATATATTTCTTTCCTACTCAAACAGTTTTATTATTTGTTTCCGCTTTTGGCATAAATTGTTTTTTATTTGTGGTAAAAGCGAAGAAAAAAAAATATTTTACGTAAAAGATTAAAAAAAAAAAAAAATACAAAAAATATATGCAACTATTTTGTATTTATTTTATTTCCTAGATTCTTTTTTTTTTTGTTTCATATTCAATGCTATCTTCTTAGTATTTTTACTATTTTTATTTTTTTTCGTTTACTGTTTTTATTGAGGTTAAAGCTTCAAAGTGGCAAGCGCTACAGTTTGGCAAGCTACGTAAACAAAAACAAAATATGTTGCATACATTTTGGCGTTAAATAAAATTGCCTGCAACGTCTTTCTTGCTTTCTATTCTAGTTCTATTGCAAATCGTAAGCAATTCTAAAGTATCTGCGCTGTCTTGGTTTGTATACTTTTAGACATTATCAAATTGAAAAAGCACAGCAGGCTGTAACACTGTTCAAGTTTTTCTTTTCTAATGCATTGCGCCAAAAAACAGCGCAGCGACACTTGTTTTCGATTATTTATATTTTATTTTTTTTTTTTTTTTTCATTTCAGTCAAGTTTTATTGGAGCAAATCCAATGCTTTGTTGTGCAAATTTCACTTGCCTGTTCTGAAAATTGTATTGAAATGAAATTTGTGTTGCATATTTTTCGGCGAAACAAGTGTGTTTTTTGATTTTCTTTATTTATTTATCCTTTTTTTGGCAAAGTATAGCCTTGGATATGCATAAAATACACTTTTAATATGCTTGAAAGTCTTTGGCAGTTGGCATATAAAACTGAATAAAATATGAAAAGCTGAGCAGCGAAAAATTTTTTAATGCATAACATTATTGCTTCGAATTGCTATACTAGTAAAATTTTTTTTTTATAAACGTATAAATAATTCACACCTAAAATAATGCTATAAAAACTAAGCAACAATAGAAAATTAATAAATTGCACCTAAAAGCATGCTATAAAAATACTTAAATATACAAAAAATTGCATTAAAAAAACTAAAAAAAAAATATATATATATTTTCGAAAGCAACAAGTGTTAAAACTAAAGCTTATGTCAATTACTTTCACAATGACACCACTTATTAAACACCCAAAACTATGCTATAAAAAAAATTTTTAGATAAGCTTAATTTTGGTACAAGCACAGCGCGAGCATCAAAGTTTTTAAAACTAAGCGAGTCATGTGGGAGAGTTCTAAAAAAAATTACTTATATAATGCATATTATGTAATGAGTATAATATATGTTACACCTTCCCTTTTCTCTCTCTTTCACTCCTCTATAACCAAACAGCTTGTAAACACACATAAATGCCAACGACGCCAGAGGTTAACAATTACGTAAAAGTTCGTTCGCTGCTGACCAAGCTGAAGCCAAGTCAACATAATTGTGGTCGCTTAAGCAGATTAATAGCGTGGGAATAATGCCAAAAGTATGAAAGAGATAGCAATACTGGGTGTATATATAAATAAAAAAAGTCAGCACAAATTAACATAAATTAAATTTTCGCAAACTTTTTCGTTGCAATGGAGCAGCAGCAACAGTCAACATTGGTGCTGCTGCTTTTGCTGTTAATAAACACTAAAGCCTGTTTAAGTTAATTGATGGTTTTTAATTAAGCTCACTATAAGCCGCATGTATGTATACAGTGTGAAAGAGATAGCAATAGCTGGCAGAATTTAATAGGAAAATTGCCAAATAGGCAAGTTTTATGCTGCAGCAAAGGCTTCGTCATCATTGTATGCCAATAAAGTGTCAAACTTTGTTACGTTACACGCTTTGCGGTTATGCAGCTGTCATGTTGCATATTTTTAGGCGTACAATATACAAAAGCATTTTATTTTTTTAAAATTTTGCTATTTTTACAATTTTTGACAGCTGACCCAAACGCTTAACGTATTTGCATACGCTTCACTGCATTTCTTTTTCATATAAAAGCGTTTTTTTTTTTTTTTTTTTTTTTGACGTCTCTCATCGAAAAACATGCACAATTCAGCAAGTTATCTGCAACAGCCAAACACAACTACTACGCATAGCCACAGCGCTCATTCAAATCGTATAGCAACACAAATAATTGTAGAATCTAGTGTCAGCCAGCTTGCCAGTCAGTCAGTCAGTGTTGCAGAAAAATAAAAGCAATATTAACTCTTTTGCAATTCAGCAACTCTCATCTTTTTTGTTTTTGTTTTTTACTATGGCCACTTTTATGCGGTCAGCTGCATCACGCAGCATCATGTTTAAATGTCAGTGGTCAGTAAAAAAATAAAAAAAAAAGAAAACTATTCACTGGCATACTTTTAGGTGTATAAACATACACAAAACTATTGTAGGCTTTAAAGAAAACAAAAAAAAAATGTTTGTGTTTTTTCAGTCGATTTTTTTTTTTTTCATTTAAAGATTTAAAAAATTCAATGGCACTGAACACTGTTTATATTGTTTATAAAATTGTGAATTGTTTGTTATTTTTTGTGGTCTCTTAACGCATTAAATTTATGCTTTTGTTGAAAAAATAAATATTTAAATTGTTAAACTTACCATTGCGATTTTCACTATCGGCGGGTTTCATTTGTATGGGGTGATACATCTGCAAAGAAAAAAATGAATAGAAATATTACATATATTTTCAGAATACAAAATTAAATGATTTAAGACTTGGAAAAAATAAATGGTGCCCTGAACCTTACAATTTTTCAAATGTAAAAAAAGGTAACATTTGGAGAAGCTGAGAACAGATATAATAATTACTTTCTTTAAATGGGGGCTATACCTTACATTTTCGAACTTGTCTTAGTCGTTGCTGAGAAAAGCTTAAGTTTCTAATTTCAGCTGAATATCTCCAGTACTCTCCGAATGAATCACGTTGAAATATACAGACTGACAGACAGACCGACATGGCTAAATAGAGCTGATCAAAGGTCTACGATGTCTCCTTTAATGCGTTTCCAACTTTCAGACTCTCTACGGGTATAAACATTTTAATTTAAAAAAAAAAAGTACCGATCTATGTTTAGGTGAGCGTAGGTTAAGTCCGGAAAATCATCACCATCGCAATAATGCTCGTCTGCACCAGTTAAAACGTACCACGTACTACCTATTTCGAACGATGACAGGCAATGGCCTATCTAAACAGCGGTTATGAAGATTGCAACGAGTGAAAATGGAACGATTGAATTGCTTGAAATGACGAGTCATTTTTCCGAGCTTGTATCCGTAAACTGCCAGAAAGACGGGAAAAAATGGATACTAGCGATGGACAAAGTTCAAACTGTTAAAGGAGGAACCTCGAATTATTGCAGTAAATTAAATTTTATTGTAGGTTAATAGTGATGGCAAAAAAAATCCCTTTCGCACAGTGCGACTCAAAGTAATGATCGGTGATTTTCGTGTTTTGTATCGCTCTTCGCGAACAATGAAACTGTTGATATAACTGTATCAGTAACTGGTACTTTTAACATGGTTCCGATTCGCTTGAATACCGAATCTGTACAATTTCGTTGGTAAATTTGCCAATCACTAGATTCGTCAAAACGTAAATCATTAAAAGCGCGATCTATTGAAACGATAAATTGGCAAACAGTTCAGTTAGCGGCGATTTTCGTATCACTCTTCGCTAAAAGTGAACCAGTTCAGTTGGTAAGTCCATCATTTTTCGTGAACTGCGATTTAATCACTGTTTGTAGTCAATGCGATTTTGAAGCCGCAACGTAGTCACACTGCGACTTAAAAACCACTCTCTATGCCAACACTAAAGTTTTGGAAGGATTTGGAAGTATTTGACGTGTTTAACTGGACAATAAAAGCGGCCTTTTATACAATTTCTCCCGCCTCGCTTGAGCTTTCAGAGGTAACGCTTTCTGATTATAAAATTTGTCAAAGTATTTTTAGCTGCAAACGAAGCAATATTTTCTTTCAGAATTTATTTAAGCGTTTTTAAATTTTATTCATTCACTTGAAAACGAAAAATAATACATTGCATAAATACAAAAAAAAAAAACATTCGAATAATTCTAATTCAACAACTTCATTTTCTTCGCTGCCAGTCAATGGCAACGACTGACTACGCGCAGCTGTCATTTGCAGCTGCAACTGCGCAACACGACAATAATGATTACAATCATTTTATCTCGTTTTTTTTTTTTTATCATCAGCAGCTGCAGCAACAACAGCAGCAATTTGAACGTCTGATTCAGAGAGAAAGTAGCACAAACAAACAAACAAACAGCAGAAGCAGCAGCATCGACATATTCATTGCAGCTTTTAATGCAAATTAGAGTTGGTTGCTTCAAAATAATAAAAAAAAAGAAAGGATTGTCGTCATCGTCTGAGAAGTGTCAAATCAGCAGCAATGAATTCTATTTCATTTTTTCTTTTTGCTCTTTTTTTTTTAAGAACGCAGATGACTTTAAAAACGATTGTCATGCGGCAATGTAATCGTGTGTGAGACGCCTGACTTTGAATAGTATTGCCAGCATGAAGCATGTACGTACGTGCTGCACACGTTTATTCATGTTTGCTTTCTGCTTTCTGCTGCTGCTGTTTCTCCATTTTGTCTTGTATGCAAATTGTAGCAACAAAAGCGTTGCATAAAGTGACGTGATGACATAAGCAGTGCTGTCTGTCATGTACAATTTTCTTTCGATTTCATGCATAAGCGAAATACATATATTCAAATAATATGCTTTTGTGGTGCAACAAAATGAATGAAAGAATGAATGAATGAATGCTAGGAAACGACGAAATTAAATAAGCATGAAAAAGCTTTATGTAAGAAACAAAAATTGACACATAACACATTTGTCTTTTTTTTTTTTTTTTTTGCATAAATATTTCTATTAACTTTAAAATTTTTTTTTTTTACGTCACTAATTGTTTCGCAATTTCTAACTAACTAAAAGTATGCTATAAAATATTTTTTATTGCATACTTTTGTGTGTAGCATAAATTTTTGATAAGTTTTACACATAAAGCTCTGTCAGGGAAAAGTATTTGAGCAAAACTATGCGTTTGGTTAAGATTTTTTCTTGCTGTGTCAGCATTTTTGTTTTTTTTTTTTTTCGCTTTACATTTTTTCTCAGTCATGAGTCAATATGTCAGTTGGTGGAGAACTAGCAAAATAGCAGAAGTCAATCAGCAAATCAGTCAGTCAGTCATCAGTCTGTGTTGGTGCTTATGTTTATGATATGCTTTGATATGAATTGTTCTGCCAACTCAGCTTAAAATCAGCGTTGAATAAGATAAATTGTGCGTAAGATGTTTGGAGTAAAGTGGGGTGTAGTGAACATATTTTTCATTTTGATAAAATAAAAGTGATAAGAATTTATAGCTGTATAGTTTATAGTTTTAAAGCCTATTTTTGAGAATTTGTCTAATAAACTTTTCATAAAAGCGAAATAATACAAAAAAAAAATGTATTTTTGAGCTTTAAAAAAGGGGTTAGAGTGAACCACTAGAAAAATTTCTCTAGAAAATATATATTATTATATTGCAGACTGATTAAAACTGTGTTTATTTTAGCGATTCTATCCACTTTTGTTTAAATTTTATTAAGATTTTTGTAACATATGATTTTTTTTGAACAAAACAAAGTATGTGGGGTGTAGTAAACCAGTTCCAATAATGTTTTATAACATACATTAATACAATCTGCTCCAAACGTTGTATACTTTAGCGATTCTATTCATTTTTGTTTAGATTTTATTAAGATTTTTGTAACATATGATTTTTTTGAACAAAACAAAGTATGTGGGGTGTAGTAAACCAGTTCGAATATATAGCATACATTTATACAAGCTGCTCAAAACGTTGTATATTTAAGCAATTCTTTTCACTTTTGTTGAGATTTTATGAAGATTTTTGTAACATATGATTTTTTTGAACAAAATAAAGTATGTGGGGTGTAGTAAAACCATTTCGAATAATGTTCTATAGCATACAATTATACAAGCTGCTCAAAACGTTGTATATTTAAGCGATTCTATTCACTTTTGTTTAGATTTTATGAAGATTTTTGTAACATATGATTATTTTGAACAAAACAAAGTATGTGGGGTGTAGTAAACCAGTTCCAATAATGTTCAATAGCATACATTAATGCAAGCTGCTCAAAACGTTGTATATTTTAGCGATTCTATTCACTTTTGTTTAAATTTTATTAAGTTTTTTGTAACATATGATTTTTTTGAACAAAACAAAGTATGTGGGGTGTAGTAAACCAGTTCCAATAATGTTCTATAGCATACATTAATACAAGCTGCTCAAAACGTTGTATATTTTAGCGATTCTATTCACTTTTGATAAGATTTAGTAAAGATTTTTGTAACATATGATTTTTTTGAAGAAAACAAAGTATGTGGGGTGTAGTAAACCAGTTCGAATAATGCTCTATAGCATACATTTATAACAACAAATTCCACAAAAAAAAAAAAAAAAAAAAAAAAAAAAAAATTGGGTTAATTTCTTCAAACATGCTACTCTATTTATTTTATATATTTTATTTCGTTTTTTTTTTTTTTTTTTTTTTTCATTCATTCTTCCAAGCTGGTAAATGACTTAAATACCAAAGCAGAGTTCATTTTTAGTGTTAATCACATTTGAAATATTGCTGTGCGAACATTGCAGCGCGATTAATTTTCAGCTTTACCGACAATTTTGCGCTGTATTTGCTGCTGCTGCTGCTGCATTTGACCTCGTCGCCATTGCAAAGAACGAACAATAGCAACAACAACGAGCAACACTTCCGTTTGCCATATTTAAACATGGAGTGCTGCAATAACGCTTTACTGACTGTCGCTGACGCTGACTTTAGCGCTAGCGATAGCGCCTCTGGGCAAGCTAGCTAGTTAGTACTTAAGCTGCATAATGAATGAATGCAGCCAAAAAGTATGCTACAAAGAAAATCCTCAACAAAGCCAAACACATTTTTCGTAAGTGAGCGAACAGAGCGTACGAAACCAACCAACCAAGCCAACAGTAAAATTTACACACCACATAAGAAAAAATAGAAAAAAAGTAGAAAAAAAAAGGATGGCCATGTAAAAAAAAAAAAATAATAAAGAGAAAGAAGCATTGCAGGCAAACTTCATAATGGCTTATGAAAAATCCTAAAATACGCTTTTACATTTTTAACGCGGCGTTATACGCGATACATACAGTGTTACGCTTTGCTCGAAAACCCTAAAAGTATGCAGCTATGTGCTGCGGGTTGTTTGCTTTGTCAGTTCTTTCTGTCTTTACATCTTTCTATATATTTTTTTGTTTATTTAAAAATGTAATTTTCGCATTTTTTTTTTAACGTCTTCTAATTAAAATAAGCTTAAGGTTTCGCTGCAATGACTAGAATGAAATTTGCTCGTGGCGTGTGTAAAAGAGAAAGAGAGAGAGAGAGGTAGAACTAGTAGTAGAGTCACTTGTGATTTATTAGTTCGTGCGAATGATGCAAAGCGAGGATTGCAGAACGCTACTAAAAAAAAAAAAAAAAGTAATGAAACCAAGCAACTACTTTTGGTCTAGTTCTCGCAAACGCAATAAATAATACACGCGACTTTTAACAAATTGTGTTAGCGACAAAAAGAAGGTTGTGTGAGTGAGTGAGTGAATAAAGTCAACCTGTATTGGTTTACTTTGTTTTTGTTTTTTTTTTTTTTCATTGGCCTTTTATTTTGCCAATTTATTTATTCGCAGGAAGTAGCAATTACCCACGAAGCCAAACAACAACCAGGCTGGCAGGCAGGCAGGCAGCTAGGCAGCCAGGCACGCAGTCCAACCGAAAGGCTGCCAATAAGAAAATGCTGCTTTACATTTTTTTTTTTTTTTTTTTTTTTTTTTTCGTGCGTCTCTCTACATTTCTCACTTTTATAGTTTATCCTTGTGTTGCCAATTTAAACGCAGTCCTAGTTGTCGTCGTCGTTGTCGTCGTTGTATTTCTGCTTGTTGGGTTTCGTCGTTTCGTTTCGTTTCAATTGCTGCTGACGTTGGTTGCTTAATTGGTTGAAATATCGCTTAAAATGTTTTATATCGGCAATTATCGTTTATTTAATCTATACCAACGTACACAGCACTCCTACGTATAGTGGTGGGGACAAGTGGGTCAAACTCTTATACTTTTGTTGATTTTTCGAATTTAAGTTTGTGTATTTTTTTTTTTTTTTTTTTTTTTGTAGTGTATACTACACTATTAATAGTTTCTCGTTATTTATTTATTTTTTTTGAGTGCCTGTAATAAAATTTTAGTGAAGCACACGAGTAATGAATATAATTGTTGCTGCTGGTTCGCTGCTAGTAGTGAGCGAATTGTACGAAATTGTTGTTCTGCGAAAATTGAATTTGATGTGAAATTTTTCGAAAATAATTTAGACGAGGAATTATTGTTGTTGTTGTTGTTATACGTATTCATTTGTTTTGAATGTTATATAATTACGAAAAGTACTTAAAGTTTGGGGTATATTTAATGTTTGAAGTTTTATTGCATTAAATTTGCATAAGAAAATAAATTCAAGAAAACATTTATTTAAAAACTTAGTTTAGAATTTGTTTGTGTATATGAATACGATATACCTGTACCCATTTTTTTGTATTTTTTTGTGTTTTAGGTGTTATGTCCTATTTTAGTACCAACCCTTATTAAACAATACATTTCTAGCTTTATTTTCACAAAAAAAAATGTCATACTTTTTATACAATTTTTGAATTTTGGGAATATTTTGTATGGGGCTATATTAGGGTGGTCCAAATATGTATGGAAAATAATTAAAAAATTTTTTTTTTTTATTGAATAATATTTAATGTAGAAACCTGGAAAATGAATATTTTTTTACCGGTTAAAGATGTTTCTCTTCCAGGAATCTACACTAAGTCTACGAAAAATTATTATTTTCCCATGTATAATACATGAAACTATAAGGGCTTTGCGGCACCATTAAATATTATTTGATAAAAAAATACGGGTCTTCACATTTTCGATATAGAACAATCCTAGGGGGTAATCAGCGCATACAAATTTTTTATGGCTAGGCTATATTTTTCATACCAAAAATTATAAAAATTGGGGTTTCAAGATTAAACCAAAAAAAAAAAAAATTTTTTTTTGGTCTAACCCAAATTTTATAATATTTATGAAACTATCACATACATAATCCTTGCTCAATTTGAAGTTTCTACACCACGCCCCAACGAAGTTTTATGGAAATAGTCAAAATATTAGTTTAAAAGGGGTCCAGAGATAACCCGTTTGAAAGTGACCAAAAAATACTTCAACAACGAGCCAAAAAACGTCAACATATTATTTTTTAATGTAAATTCAATTTGAAATCCATTTTGAATTTCAAAAGTCTGATTTCAATTTTAAAATCAGCGACCCAAAAAAATATGAAGTAACACGATTTCGGGTTTTTATACCCGCCACACATAGTGTGAACGTGAATTATCATTTTGTCAAAAAGTCTGTAACGCCAAAAAAATATATCAGGCTGACACCGAAATTTTAGAGTTTTGGTATAAGTGCTTTAGTGTAATTACTCAAAAATATACACATTAAACTGATACTTCGAGTGTTGACATTGATTCCATATGGTATCCAATTTTTTTTATATTTTTAATTTCTATACAAAAAATTGAAATTTGCGACCCTCGAAATTATAGTGGAAGTGTTTTCGGTGTCACTGTATATATTTTTGATTCGCATGACAAGATGAATCGATCTTGTAATGTCCGTCTGTCTGTCCGTTAAGCTTATCTCAGCCCACTTTTAGGTATCTCACCCATACAAAATTAACATCAATTTTTGAATTTTTGTATAAAAAAAAAAGATTTTATCAGCATTTACTGGTCTTAATTAGTTTGTATATCAAACCCAAGGTACCATTTTTATATTTAGATCCCATGCAAATCTACCGTGTATTTTTGCGTTTTGTGTGAAAATAATTATTAAATAATTAATTTACTCCAAATTAGGTAAAACGACTTCCGGCGTCATCCTGTGTTTATACTTTCGATGTGATACGGATCGGGCCATTATAACATAAAGTCTCAATACAAACTTAAATTCCAGTTTTTGATTTAAAAAAAAAATGAACCCAAACAAGGTGTCTCTTCAGCTGGTTTGTATCAAATCTTGGAACACTATCCATTTTCATGGCGAAATAATATCTACTCCGCTGATGATCATATATAATATTTTTCCGTGTTAACTTTGAGATAGTATGTAAGGGTTAAAAATTAAATTGTTAAATGACGGAAGAATGAAAACTAAACAAGCAAGAACATTAACTTCGGAAGCACCGAAGCTCAAATACCCGCCACACGAAACTTTATTCATTTTCTTGAAAAAAAAAAAAAAAAATAGAAGGTGAGTTTGTATGAGACTATATGTTAAAGTGGCTCGATCCTTCTCATATCGGAAGCATATTCATAGTGTAACAGTAGAAGTGATTTTACACAGATTGGAGTGAATATATCCATAAATAAGAACTATTTTCATACAAACTCTGCAAAATGGGCGCTTGGTTTGTATGGGGGCCATATCAAAAAATGGGCGTGGCACCTTTCTTTTGAAATTGGATGTCATTAAAAGTGCTTTTACTTATATTTGTAGTAAATATATTTACAAATAATAACAATTTTCATTCAAAAAATCGAAAAAAGGGTTAGTTTGTATGGGGGCTACATCTAAAAATGGGCGTGGCATCGTTCTTCTGATATTGGATGGATGAATATTGAATTAGAAGTGTTTTTACCCGATTTGTGTAAATACATTCATAAATAATAACTATTTTCATAGAAAAAAATGGTAAGTTTGTATGGGGGCTATATCTACAAATGAGCGTGGCACCTTCGTTCTGACATACAAACTGCCTAGGACCACAAAAAGCTTAAGTTTAAAGTTTCAGGTCAATATCTTTAAAACTTTCCGAGAAAAAACGCATTGCAACAGACAGACGGACGGACAGACAGACAGACATGGCTAGATCGACTCGTCTCGTCGTGCTGATCAATAATATATATACTTTATGGGGTCTCCGATGCCTCCTTTAATGCGTTACAAACTTTCCGACAAACTGATAATACCCTTCACACTATGTGTGGCGGGTATAAAAAATGTATTGGAATGGGGTACAAAAAAATTTTTTTGGGCTAAACTAGAAGACCATCCATATTTTTGCCGTGGCTGAATTCAAATCTGGTATTTATTTCAATTCGTTAATTCACGTTTTTGAGCAACATTTGAAGAATGGAGCTGTAGAGAAAAAGTTCAAATTCCAGATTGTTTTCAAGACTTTGTTTAATTAGATAAATTTTTAGTTTAGATAAATCGTGAGTATCGATTCTTTTTGAGAATATTGTACAATATTGATAAACTTTCATCTTTTTGACAGTTTCGCGTATGGCATATGCCCCTGAATTAATTCTAATTTGATTTAAAAAAGTTAACAAACAAAAAATTATTAGAAAATCTTTTACTTTTCCATAGTAAGTCTTGAAATTGAACTTCAAATTTGTTGGCTTACTATTCCAAAAATCGAAAAGGTTAAACACAATATATTAAACTAAAAGACGTATCTTTTAAACAGTTGGTTTCTTTAATCGATAACATGCAAACCCAAACGACTCAACTTTATTCAAACCATTAAAAATTATATTACAGAAAATTATCTACTTTGGCACACGCTGCCAAAATAAAAACCTAAATCATTACACTAAGCTAAAACATTTAATTAAGTCACATACAAAATCCGCTTAAGTTTACACCTTTTACTTAAAAAAAAATTAAATGCCTCACCTTAACTCACAGAAAACCATATAATTATAAGCCGACACTTTCTAAAATTATAGCAATTTTTGGGCATAAAAGATTATATGACGGCAAGAGTGCGAAAAAAAAAAAAATAAATAAATCTAAAAGTCTAAATATAATTTTAGGCGCTGCTTAAGCTGCTTTTTGGCTTTGTATATAATTTAAAAGCTTATGCAGCAAAAAAAAAAAAAAAAGTAAATAAAACAACAAACTTAGGCGGCGCTGACATAGCAAAAAAAAAATGAATTATAATTCTAATCAAGGCAATAAATGTCAGAAATTATGGTAAAATATATAATTTTCTCATTTTTTTATTATTATTTTTTTTTTTTTTTTTGCAAGAATTTAAAACCAACAAAGCAACACTTACCCCATTTAGAGTTTTAACATTATGCAACGCATCCTGGGCTTTTAAGGCAGCACGACGTGTATAAAATGTCACAAAGCAGCAACCTGTAATAAAGTAAAAGTAAAATAAAAAATATTTGCTTTAAAAAAAAAAAAGGTTGTAAAAGGGTTAATTGCAGCATTTATATAAGAGGAAAAAAAAGAAACAAAATTATAATAACAAAATTTATTAGCTGGCAACATGGCAGCACTTAATCAAGCATAATGAGTGGCAACACGACGACAAAACGACAAAATGTTTGCACGCGCCTTAAAGCAGACTATGAACATTTTTTATACAATTAATTAAACGTTTAAATTTGTCTTTTTTTTATGTAAATTGAAGTACTGCCAAAAACTGGAACAGCTAAAACAAATAAACAAAATAAATCATAGACGCCTCCTAAAAGTGTGCTATAAGATAATTTAATTGCATAAAACTGTTTTTAAATGCGCGTCTAAAATTTTTATTGCTTTTAATTTGATAAAACTTTTACGCTACAAATATGCAGTTTGTATACTGCAGTATAAAAAAAAATAAAGCTCTTAAAGCGCCTAAAAATATGCTGCATTTTATTTCAATTGCAAAAGTTGTATTTTTATTTTATAGCAAAAAATTGAAAAATCGCACAGCTACTATTTTTGTTTTTTTTTTTATAGATTTTTCACACATACACACACATGCATAGCAACCATATCCGTTATTTTCGGTAAACAAATATACACACACACACATGTATATATAAACAACACACACACATACACATATATGTGCATGTAGTGTACAAAGTAAAGTCTATTTCCGGTTTAACAATAAAAAAAAAAATAAAATGTAAAAAAAAATCCATACACACAGCTTCCGTATCGGCATGACTTCCTCTTGCTGCACTCTCTCTTCCCTCTTCCCTGCTCTTATCACTACACTTTTTACCATATCCTGTGTGTGTATCTATTTGTGTTTTTGTGGTTTTCACGCGCGCGTGAAAAATGCATTTTTCGATACACACAATCCATGCGGTTCTCTGTTACTTTTGAACACACATATTGCAAGCGAAATACGTACACAAGTTGAAACTATAAGCGGCGGACGATAGTTGCATAATACAATTACCAATAGTTGAGTAGGAAGTATCCGGATTGCAACAGCAACCATATCTAAATGGGTGTGTGTGTGCATTCAGTCAGTCATTCAATGTAACCAAAGTTGATGTTTTTTCTTTTTGCAATATGCAGGCAGGCAGGCAGGTAGGCTGGCAGGCAGTCGTGCATTCACAAAGGTAATTCAATCTGTCGAGTATTTGGGCAAACGCGATATACTATATATGTATATATTTTTTTCGTTGTATATATATTTTATAGATAGATTTGTATAAAAAATTCAATGTGCCCAGCGGCAACAATTGAGGTGTGCAGCATTTGAGTG
Source organism: Leucophenga varia (assembly GCA_018903435.1). Classification (NCBI taxonomy): domain Eukaryota; kingdom Metazoa; phylum Arthropoda; class Insecta; order Diptera; family Drosophilidae; genus Leucophenga; species Leucophenga varia. The sequence goes on from JAEIFJ010000095.1 coordinate 19,995, forward strand.
ATAGTCACTATGCATGGAGCGCTTTTAAGCAAGTTTGCCACCTAAAAATATGCAGTAACTTTGTTAGTTGTTGGCATTTATACAATATTTTGGCCTTGGGTCTAAAGAGCTCAGTGGGTATTTTTTTTTTCCGTTTTATTAATTAAATTCAATATTCAAAATTCAATTTTGAAATCATGTTTGCGCTCTTTAATCAATTTTTAAGTTTGGAATTTATTAAAACAGATTTTTTTATAGCATAATTTTCAGTCTTTATGTTTTGTAATATTAAATTAGAAAATTTAAAAGCGCACCTACTGGAAGCTTATTGAAAAATACAAAGCGAGAGTATAAAATAGTTCAATATCAGAATAGATTGACTGACTGTGCGTCTTCCGTCTGTCTGCCATATAAATTCAGACTCTAGGCTAAAGCTAAATTTCAATCTTATATTAACCCTACCGAGCCTGCGCAGGATATAGTCTATCAGAATAAATTTCGAATCTTAACTCTTACTACTGTGGGCAAAAATTTAAGCTTTGCGGACTTAAAATTTCGGGCTAGTTCTTTTTTTCTTAAGTTGGCAGGACTGTTTGTACCATTTGGGCCAAATTTCATGTCAATGTCATCAAATATTGTTTTCTGAATGGAATAAATGGAATAAAAATGTTGAAGACGGCTTACGGGGACCGAGCTCTACCAAAATCAACAATAAATGATTGGTATAAATTGTTCAAAGAAGGTTGAGAACGTGTTGAAGATGAAGAGCGCCCTGGTCGACCATCGATCTCAACGGACGATGCTCACATCCAAAAAGTAAAAGAATTAGTGCTGGCACACCGTCGATTAACTATTAGAGACATTGCTGATGATATTGGCGTATCGAAAGAATCACTTAATACCATTTGAAGGATGTTTTGGGCCTCAAACGTGTCAAGTCTCGGTTGTTACCAAAAATGGTGAATTTTCTTGAAAAACAGCTTCGATTCTTCGTGACTTTTTCTCCAAAATGCAACCAATATCGTTCGTGTGACTTCTGGCTATTCCCAAAACTCAAGAGACCACTCCGAAGAACGCGTTTCTAGCCGATTGAGGAGATAAAAGCTAAATCGAAGAAGGCGCTGATGGCTATACCGGAAAGGGACTATTTGGCATGTTTCGAGGATTGGAAAAAACGTTGGCATAAGTGAACTTTCTTTGAAGGGGATGAAATTGATTTACAAGAATAAATAAAGATTCATCATTTTACAAACAAATTTACTTTGTAAAATACACACAGTAGTATTCTCAAAAGCTTTTTCGGATACGTATCGATTCTGTTTGCATTTTCGAATTTTTAAAAGAATTTATACATTTTAAAATCATTATTTTAGCTGTTTAAGTCTTTTATACTCTACTATCGAAACTGATACATTTCATTACCACAATAAAATCACATTTATAACAATCTTTCTAGCAACAACAAAAATAAACCCTTTTTTGCCATAGATCAAATATCACTTAAAAATTAAACTTGCGTTAAATGTAACAACTAAAGAAATTTGAAACGATTTGAAAAATGCAATAAGAGAAAAATCTAAATCGAACCAATTGGAAAAAAAAAACATTAAAAAAATATTCACTTTCAAAGAAATAGATACAACTGCAAATAAAATATTGCTACAGCGTTGAACGAAAGCAATAAAATAAGTGGAAATGCACAAGATGAAAGTTAGAAAAAAAAAAAGAATGGAATGGAATAAAAATAAATATAAATCTATAATTTATAGAAACAAAAACCAATTTGTTCGTTTGTATATTTCTGCAAATTTTATTTTAATAAAAATTAAGAATTTTGTTTTTGGCAGATATTTTGGGAGTAAAGGTTTCAAATGTATAATAGCGCCTAAAAGCATGCAGTATTTTTTAAATTTTGTATTTAATTGAAAAAGAATCAGCACAATTTCTTAGTAACGCCGGGTAGAGCTGCTTAAAGATAAAATAACGCTTAAGGTGCGGGTAACTGGCTAAGATGTTGAAAGAAAAAAAAAGGGATAAAATATAAAAATAAAAAAATCACAATTCCCATTATGTGCATGTCAACTGCAGTTAAAATCAACTCACAACAACAACAACAGCAACAGCAGCAGCAGGAGCGGCAGCTAACAACTAAAAATATCTCTTTTCCCGAAGCACAAAATAAAGCATAAGGATATCACAAGCAGCGTTATCAAGCTAAAAAGGATAAACCAACCAAACGTGCAATGGTTAAGTGAAAGCGTATGTGTGTGTGTGTGTGTGTGGGAGGCGCGCAAACAATAGCGAACGAGGATTTGCTAGAGTATCGGAAGTAAGCTAAAAAGGAACAATAATGCTGAAAACGATACCAGTCACGTTCTAAAGACGCAAAGCAAAAGTTAAAGGACATCGAGTATAAGGATATACATAAGAAGAATAAATGTACTCGTCGTCGTTGTCGTTGCTGTTGTTGTCGTCGTACATGCTTCAATACTTTAAGCGTTGCTGTCGTCTTGCCTGACTGCGTCCAGACAATGAGACAGTAGGACACGTAACGGAAACGAATTAATCGAACTAAAATAAATCAATGTCCTTAACTTCTCACAAAGATTTAGTTGTACGAAATATATACATTTAGGAGTGAGGCATGGGTAGAAAAAACTGGCACATAGCAAATGTCACAGTTTGCCGAAACGAAAAAGCGAATTTAGTTTATACAAGTCCAAGAGTAGTCCAAACGATCAAACAACTTAACTAGCAAAAGGATTTCACACTCAGAAATGAAAGAAGAACGAATAATTTCCATAGATAAAACACATTTTCTACTTCTTCTTCTTCTTCTTGGTATGTGACAAAGTTTAGTAGTTCAGTGGCAACAAACTCTAAAGTCACAGCAGGAAGTTAAAATATATTTATCGTGTATATATGTATATGGAAAAAGGATATGGGGAAAACGGAAAATAAAAATGGCCAAGGCTAACATTTTGAAATTGAAATGCTAAAATTAAGTGAAATTTTATGCATTTTTTCGAAAGCAAACACTTCCGTTTTGGGTTTGCTAGTTCGGTCGTCGTTTTCTTTCTTTCTTGGCCGTTCTTGGCCAAATAAAATGTCAAGCCCAGTGAATTGAGTCAAGGCAAATGTTGCTTGGCGATAAACGTTTTGTCTGCGTGGACAAGTTGTTGCCTAGCATTTTTCGTTTTAATACTTTTTTAGTGGCAGTTTTCTTCTTCTGCTTCTTTTTCTGTAAATGCAGCAAGCAAGAAGAAGAAGAAGACGGCTTTCACTTGTGTGTTTGAAAATGAAATGAAAAAAAATCGACGCTAATCGCTTCAAAATGGGCGTTGCATTCATAAATCATTGAAAAGTTAACAGCACCCGTCTCTGTGTGTGTGTGTGTGTGTGTGTGTGTGAATGTGTGTGAGCAGATGGCAAGTTCATCATTGTTGTTTTATGCGTTTTATATGGAAATGAGCATTTTTGAAAGTATAAGTTGAAAATGTAAGGATTTTCTTACTGTACTATATGCAATATTCAGTTTAGGCATAAATTTTACGAAAATATTAAATTACAAAATGTGTAAGGTAAGAGAGAATTTTTAGGAAGTAAAAAAAATGAACAACATATTTGCTTCATTTTAAGTATTTCGTCTTACTTAAAATAAAAAGAAACAAGGAAAAACCTTAACTTCGGTGGAATTTCCAGTAGTGTCCAAGTAATTCGCGTTAAAATAAACAGACAGACGGACATGGCAAGATCAACTTGCCTTATCGAGCTGATCAAGAATATATATACTTTATGGGGGTCGCCGGTGCCTCCTTTAATGCGTTACAAACTTTTCGACAAACTGATAAAACCCTTTACATTATGTGTGGCGGGTATAAAATCTTCCTCATAAGAGTTAAGATTCGAAATATATTTCTATAGGCTAGAGAGAATCTAAGGCCCAAATTTGAGATGGCTGTAGCTTAAGGTCTCCGAATTTTCTGATCAAAACTATTTTATATTGTAGAGAATATAAATTTCAAAATAGATGGTTCCGTTTCTTATCTATGTCTTAACCGGAGATTTTAATATAAATCGTCCCGGGAAATGATATCGGCAAAATTTTTGTTCAAGGATGTTACATATTACCTTAATTACTTTTAATTACCAAGCTAACATTAAACGCCATCTGGCATTTAGTGTGGAGCAAAGAGTCTACATCAAATTTTGTGTTTCTTTCATTGTCGCGGTTTGGTTCACTCTAAATTCCTATAGGATGGTCAAATATTATAAGCCGTTTTGAGGCGCCAACGCAAGAGCATCCTTAGAAAACGGCCGGAATAGTGGAAGGATAACTCGTAGATTTTGTACGAAGACAAAGCGCAATCGCATCGAGCCGTGATTTTACAGAAGTACAAAGCCAAAAACTCAATAAATACCAACAAGCAACCATCTTATTCGCCAGATTTGGCTCCCTGTGACTTTTTCCTGTTACCAAAACTAAAACTGCATTTTTGGGGAAGACGATTTGTGTCGATCGATGCCATCAAAAAAAATTCGTTGAGGAAGCTGAAGGCCATAGCTCCGGCGGCCTATAAGCGGGCTATGAAAATTTAGTAAGCCTGCGTTGTATCGGTTAAAATGGAGCCTATTTTGAAGACGACACAAAAAATTCAGATGATTTAATTAAATTAATTTCCGAATACTTAATTTACAGCATGTATAGCAGTGAGACGGACATTTCTATATAAAGCTATACTTTTAGGCGTCTGGCACAAGTAATACATCAAATACTTTATTGCTGCCGAACATATTCCTGCAGAACATGCATTTGTAGAATAAAGTTTAATAGCTTTGTCTGCTTTTCGTTCACTTTTATTGTGAATTAATATTCTTAGAATTATACAATTACTGCCGCTGTTTTTTTTATTATCTAATTAGCAATAATTCAATGTTGTTCCTTTTACAAGCTACTCATTCTACTCATTTCTCACATATGTATTCCATTGTCTGGACAATAAATTTTCGAGTTGTACACATTAAAATGTCAAAGACAGAAAGCCAAAAAAAAAAAAGAAAAGCCGAAACAAAAACAAAGTAGGCGGCATATAAATAAAATAAATAAAATTAAATGCGCACGCATGTTTCACACGCCATTAATGACGCCGTCTGACTTGCATACTGCACACTGAAAGAAAGAAACACGTCGCACTTCATTTACTTTGCACACACACCCCCCCAAGATATGCTACACGAATAAATTCTCCAAGGGAATATAAAACATATACGTACACAGAAATTAACTCTTGTAGCAAGCGTGCACCGCCCCAGCCAACTTGTACAATTACAAAATAAATCGTAAATTAAAATGTGCTAAATTTGAGACGTTAATGAGACGTAAAAATAAAATAGAAAAAGACGATTGTGGTATATAAAAGTAGACAAAATATGCTGATTAGTTACAAATGGAGTTCTTGAGTAAAAATTTTCTTTATATTTTATTGTTTTTATATTAAATAATAGCATACTTTTAGGTTTTGCATACTTTTGTGCGTTATGTAAACATTAAAGACTGCCTTAGCAACTTGTTTACCAAGAAAATATTTTTCCAATTGCTAAGAGCACAAAGAAAAGCCTAAAACAGCAAATAACGCTTAAGAACACCTAAAAGTATGCTTCACATTTTTTTGCACAAAAGCTTTTATACATTTTTGTAGGCGTTGCTATTAAAGATTTATGACAATTCAAGGCATTCAATGTGTGTATTACATAAAATACAGTTATATCTATTTTCTATAAAAATTGTAGGCGTGGCAATGACCCCAAAACTTAAGTCATTCTTAAAAAAAAATAACAAACAAAAAAAAAAGACTATAAAAATGTTGTTTTTCGAAAAATTGAGTTTCCGCGCAAAGTTTTGCAAGAAAAAAAAAACTATAAAATTTTATTTTCCATTTTCTTTAACAAGTCGCCCGTTTTTTTTTTTTTTCTACTTGCTTTATGGTTTGTAACATTTCCTCAGTACAACTGCTTTGCTTAACACAACAACATAATGGAGTGTAGAGTAAGCAATGGAAAAAAAAATATTTTAAAAAAATATATAGAAAAGTTAACCCAGATTTTTCATTTTTCATTTTTCAGCAACAAAGTTCTTCTTTCGCTTTCAATGTTTTCTGTAATATTTTTGAGTGCAGTTTAGTGTATTTTTTATGCTAAAACGCTTACCTAAACTAAATTCCGTCAAAAATTGTTGGCGTTGCCAACGACTTGTACTACGAGTACTCCGAATACCCAAAGTAGTGTGTACAGTACTCACAAACAACTTTAAACTCTAGAATCCATAGAATCCCACTAAACAACAACCTCAATTCAAAATCTAGTCAATAGCGACCACCGCAGTCAACGTCAACAAGGCAACGACAACTTCGGAAGCGTTGCCAAACGTGAATGAAAATGACACTTTTAAGTGCTTCGCCTGACCTCTGAACCAGAAAGTCGTAAATAACAAAAATGTTGCTTTACTTTTGACTTACTTTTCGACTTTCCAATTTCTTTGCTATTTTTCCTTTAACATTATTTCATTTTATTTCTACTTTTGCTACACTTAAGATTCGAGTATTTAATTTTGTTAAACAGTTTGTAACATATAAATTAATTTGAGAAGTTTTGGACCATGGAGAAAATTTTTTGGAGAGATATTACATATTTCCACATTAAATGGAAACTTTCTAGAAGATCTATCTAAACTGTCTAAAATCGCTGCATTGCTAAATACGTAAAAAAAAATCCGGGGTATGGTAGAAAGACGGTCCCTTATATAAAGGAAGTGGGGATTGCTGTGGTATCACAATGGACCAAAATTTATGGTTTAAGTGTTGGACTGGCTCTGTGGGAATTCTTTTTGGGGGGATTCTTTGGGAATTCTTTGGGAATTCTTTGGGGATACTTTGGGGATTCTTTGGGGATTCTCTGTGGAGATTCTTTGTCCAAACACTACTTTTCGCCGATATCAAATTTCATTTATTCGCTTCCAATCCACAAAAAAATAATATGAAGCGTATTAAATATTCAAGCAAGCCGCAATTAATATTTTCTCTTGTATTTTTTTTTGTACTCAAATATTTTCTTTGGAGTTGCTTTCTAGTATTTCAGTAGCTACGATTCTTCTTCTTCTATTTTTTTTCGCCCGTTTTCATTTTCATTTTTAGTAGGCAAGTTGAAACAACTTTTTGCACTAAATTTTGTTAACCACTCAAGCGTTTAGCGTAACTTGAGCGATTTTCAAGTGGATTTCTGTGGTTTTATCTATGGCAGTAGTCGTAGTAGCCAGTCACATTGTTAGGTATTTCTTCACATTTTTAGTTGTTTGTTTGTTTGTTTGTTCGCACTCAAAAAGGTTCCACTTGATATTATTATTATTGTTGTTGGCATTTTTGGTTACGGTTACAACATTTACGGTGTACAAGGTTAAGAAGGCTCATAGTAATAATTTATTAGTATTTGAAGTTCTCTCTGGTTTTCTTTGTGTTTTTTTTTTTGCTGAGTGTATGAAAGTATTTTGGAAATAGCAGTCTATATCAGCTGCTACGTTAGTTTATGGCATTTGAAAATTGGATTCATGCATATTTAAAATAAATTAGTTTAATATAAGTGCAAAAATTTATTTTAGTAACACCTGCGTTGAAACTAGTCAAAAATATGAACGTAGAAGCATGCTTAACTGTTGTGTCCCGTGGGATTGCAATGTATCAAAGTGTTGGAGGCAAAAACTTCATGAGAAGATGTAATAGAAAGAACAACATAAAGTTTATTAATTAAAATGTTAAAGGACAACATAGTAATATTTAGAAGAATTCCGAATAGAATTTAAAACTAAGTTGATTTAATCATGTCCATTTATCCGCTGTGACATAGGTCTACAGTATTATGCGCAAATCTTTAAGAGTATAAGCACTGTACCCCCATAAAGACTTTCCTGAATCTACAGCAGATACGGTTTATCAAACCTTATCAAATGAAGAGCTCTAAAATAAGACTAAAGCAAGATGGTGGAGTATTTAGATCCGTCACACATACACTATTAGCATTCATAGCTTTAAATCTTGTAAAAAACCATTTTGTAATATAAAATTTAATACTGAATTCAAAAATTAAAAATATGTTTTGCAAGTAGAACGTTATTGAGATATCTCTTCTAACATATAAAGTTCTCGTGTCAAAGTGTTTGTAACGAAACTCCTCCGAAACGGCTTGACCGAATCTTCTGATATTTGATGTGAATATGCAGTAGGTCTGGGAATAGGACGTAAACAATTTTTAATACCTCCAAGTGAGGTGGTGGGCGTGGCCCATAAACATGTTATTTCACAATTTAACTGATTTCAATGAAATTTTGTAGATGTGTATTTTTTGGCCAAACATATAGGACATATGTATTCTTTTGGAATAATGGGCGGTAGGCGAGGCCTCCATAGGATCCAACTGAAATCGATCGAATATTTCCGAAACATCTAAACTAATTCTTTTGAAATTGACTGATTTGAAGGTGATCGTCCCACATGCCAAACAGCTAAAGAGGAGTAGAAGAGCACAATGGCGTGGTGTTGTAAAATTTTGAGCAAGGGCCTAATGGGGCTTGAAACCGGAAAATCTATATCTTTGGAATGAACAGACGTACAGAGTTGAAACTGGGCGCATTTGAGAGATAGTAATTAAATATTTTTGGCGGGTTCAAGGCATTCCCAAAATTTACACCTGGGACCCAAATAGATTTTTTGGACCAATTTAATTTTGCTTTTTTTTTTTTTTTTTTTAGACTTCAGATGAGCACTAAGAAGTGATTTGAAAAATTTTGATCCGGGGCCTAATAGGGGCTTTAAAATCGGAAAAACCACATATTTGGAATGAACAGAGGTAAAGACTTAAAACTGAAAGCATTTGAAAGATGGTTTAAAATGATTTTTGGCGTGTTCAAGGGACTTCTGATATTTGAACCTTGGATCCAGCGGGACACAGAGCCGAACCGAATTTTAATAGTTGTTAAAAATATTTTTTTTTTTTTTAATTTTGTCGATATATTCAAAGTAAAATTTAGGTGATCACTTAATCAAGATTTTGAAAAATTTTGATTAGGGGCTGAATGGGATATTTAAACCGGAAAAAGACATATCTTTGATATGAGAATGCCTAGAAATTTTATGTTGGGCGCATTTAAAAGATGATTAAAAAATGTCAAATGATAATCTAAAGACTTGTTATAAGGCTTCTTTGGGTTCAATGTATAGCTTGGCGATTATGTTAATTTGTCAAACTCTGGGTGGACAGACGCCGGACTTGGTTACATCGAATTTTCTCTCACTACTTATTATGATTTATTCCATAGTTGAAGAGTAAGATAGGAAAAAAAAAAAAAAAAAAATTAAACACGAGCAAAGCCGCGGGTTTCAGCTAGTATATAATACATATTTTTTGCTAAGTCGAAGACAAACTTATTGTTATAATTGAATAATAATTAAAATTAAATATAATTAAAAATAGATTAAAAGTTCACGCTTTTAGGCAAGTTGAAATAAAAATATAATTTAATATTTTGCATACCTGCATTCTCATTTATCATAATTTTTGTTTGGTAGTTTTCACTGTACCAAATTTAAACTTATCTGTGTGATAGTTAAAGTTACTAACTTTGCTTCTCTCAACGCAGTCTAACTCTCTCTCTCTCCTCATTCAAAACTATCTTTTTTTGGAGGCACTCTTCTATCACAAAAACAAAATGCAAAATTGTTATTGCATGAGTTTACATTTTTTTTTTGAAATTGTTTTTGTACATTTTTATTAATGTCAAGTTGAAAACATATTTAACGTCAAGGAAATGCAAACAAAAGATGCGAAAAAAAAAAAAAAGTTTAAAAAAATAAAAATGTAAAAAAATGCAAAGTAAATATGTTGAAAAACGGTAAATGAAATATGCATTTGCAAAAAAAATTGACTTTATGCAAATTAAGCGTCACTCAAACTTTATTTTTTTTTTTTTATTGTTGTAAATTGCATTTGAATTTTTTATTCATTTTTAAAAGTTTTTTCTTCTATTTTTTTGTTTATTATTTTGCTGTTGACTTTTTTTTGTCATATTTGCCCTTGAAATGTCACAAACATTTTACACTCGCTCAATGCATTTGAAGCGCTCTCATACTAATGCAAATTTTGTACAATTTTTTTTTTTTTATTTTCTATTTCATTCACACTTACCTTTACTTATGCCTGTCGCCTTGTCACGTAGCACATTTATCGAATGCACAGCTCCATATTCTTCAAACATTTCACGTAATTGCGATTCATCCATTGATTTGGGCACTTGACCAACAAACATTTTAATATTATCTGGATCGGGTTCTTTATCACCGTAGGTAACTTCAGTATCCATACGATATATTGAATCATCATCACTACCAACAGCAACAACATTACGATTAGCGCTGCATGTATTATTGTTGTTGTTATTAACAGCGGCTGCTGCTGCAGCAACGAGTGCATTATTATTGTTGTTGTTGTTGTTATTGTTGCTGTTATTATTGACAAGACCAATGCTGCTCATGTTGTTGTTATTGTTATTATTGGCAGTGTTGGCATTTAATAATGCAATATTGTTGTTGTTGTTGTTGTTGCTGCTGTTAGTGTTGCCACCAACACCGACAACCAATCCATTACCGCCTGCGGTTGTATGTATTGGACTATTAGGTAAACTTGTTGTTGTGCTGCTCTTATCGCTCATACCAAATGCACTGTAAAAAAGAAAAGAGAAAAAAAATTATACATTTTTTGGTTTTTTTTATAAAAAGAAAGAGATAGCTATATGTTTATTGCTTAGCATAAATAAAAGTATGAGCGAGTTGGAAACATTTTTTCAGAGATTATTTTTCACACTTACTCCAAATACATATCGGTATTTTTCTCTGAAAAATCAAAGATTAAACGTCGATTTCCCAAATAAGTTGATGCGCGACTGCTAAACATTTTTAATTGCTTTTTTTTTCTTCGATTTCTCTATTTAAAATTTTAATATATATTTTTTTTTATAATATTTAAATTGAAGTTTTTATGTTTTTTATATACGAGTATATGTACAATCTCACGCGACGTTTAACAGTTATTTATGTCGTTATTCTGACGCAATTTATATACTATATACGCTTTTACATATATACATATACACTTATGTATATAACACCGACACGCATACAAAGTCAGTCAAAAGAAAATATATAGTAGAAATATATTATAAACGTTATATTTTTAATATTTTTTATATTTTAAAGCCGGCTTTAAAATTTTAGTAAAATATTTTTGAAACACTTGCTATGTAGTTAAATAGATAACACAATTAATTTTTTTTTATGTTTTTGGAAATAAAAAAAATTTTCAAAGACGTCAAAAAATTAACAGAAGTCCTGGTACTGACAAAAGTCAACGCACAAATGGCCGAGTAGACGCTAAATTTTTCGCGCCTAAGTGAAATGATCTGAGAGCTTTGGAGAATACAAGAAGTGTAGACTTGAATAAGAGTTAGAGCGAAATTTAAATAACGGTACAAACAACAGTGCACAGTGGTGCAAACAAAAAAAAAATAATTATTCAATAATAACACTAAACAGTTAAAACCTAACATATTGAAGCACATTTTATAGTAATTCCAGGCAATGTTATAGATAACGTCGAAATAGTTCGAAAAGTTATACCCAAAACATGATGTTAAATATGCGTACAGTATATATTTGATAAGGATCGAGTCACGATAGTGTATAACCCATGTACAAACTCAAGAAAATCAAGGAAAAACATTAACTTCGTTGGAACCGAAGCTTAAATACCCACCACAGGAATCTTTGACATAGTTTAAATGTGTGATTCGAAATCAGTGGCTTAGTATAGCACATATATAATCGTAATATATTTATGGGATGATATAAAATGGAGTGTTTTTATTTCAAATTTTGAGTGAATAGCAGTTCTTTTATAACACCAAATTTTATACAAAAATTCGAAAATGGTAAATTTGTATGGGGGCTACACCTAAAAATGGGCGTGGCAGCTTGGATTTGACATTGGATGACATTAGAAGTATTTTTACCCAATTTGGAGTGACAACATAAATAATAAATAAATATATTGCTTTTTTTATACAAAAAATCAAAAAAAAGGGTAAATTTGTATGGGGGCTATAACTAGCTATGGGCGTGGCACTTTCATTTTCATACTTGATTTAGTCGTTCGAGAGAAAAAGCTTAAGTTCTGAATTTCAGCTTAATATCTTTTAAACTGACTGAAATAAACTGCGAAGAAACAAACAGAGGGACGGACAGACAGACGGACATGGCTGATCGTCGCCGGTGATCAAAAAAATACTTTGGGGTCTCCGATGCCTCCTTTAATGCGTTACAAACTTTCAGACAAACTGAATATACCCTTCACCCTATGTGTGACGGGGTATTAATTATAAAGTTTTGCCAATAAATCGATTTATTTTTATTTTCAAAGTTGAACACCAACACTGTGTACAAATTTGGGAAATTTTGGATCGTACACCCATTTGAAAATAACTATTTACGCAAACCTTATTGAAACAGACCATTGTAGTTTAGCTCGGACTTATAATATATTGAATCATATATATTTTTTAAGTAAAACTTGAAAACTTATAATTGTATGGATTAACGTAAGGGTAAAAAATATGTAACAAACTGATATGAAACAAGAAAGAACGCTGAAGTCGAGTATGCCCGACTGCAAGAGACCCTGTATCAATATCTATGTATCTTAAGTAAGGTTCTTTTTTACTACCATACCTCATTGAATTGGATTTTTTATAGAAAAAATTAAAAAATCGGGTATATCTTCGTATGGGGGCTATGTCTAAAATTTTGATGGTTCTACCCATAATGGGATATTTTATTGGGACTATCATAGGCATAATTTGTACCAAATTTAGACTTCCTTAAACAAGAATCAATGTCGTTCTTATGCAAAAACCCAAAGATTTGTAGTAGTTTTGGGAAGTACCCCTTAAAAATGGGTCTAGTTCTACTCATAACGGCAGACAGCAGGACAGACGGACAGACATAGCTAGTTCGACTCCCCTTCCAATGCTGATCAAAAATATATATATTTTATAGGGTCTATCTTGTCTCATTCTGTCTGTTGCGTACACTCGCACAAGCTTAATATACTCGTTATACTCTTTGGATACAGGGTTATAAAAATATTGGGAGTTATAAATTTTTCGCCCCTTTTCGTGGTCCATATTCGCTTTAGTTTCCTGAGATAGTGCTCTTTCAAAACGGAAGACAGAAGGACAGACCGATGGACGGACGGATTAATAGACATAGCTAAGTTCGACTCCCCTTCCAAAAAGCTTCGATCAAGAATAAATATCTTTTTTATAGGGTCTATCTTTTGGTCTCAGTTCTGTATGTTGCGTATCATTTGCACAAGCTTAATATACTCGTTTACCCTTTGAATACAGGGTATTAAAAATATTGGGGAGTTTTAAATTTTTCGCCCTTTTTCGTGGTCCATATTCGCTTTAGTTTCCTGAAAGTTCTTATCAAAACAAGCCAAATGTCAATTACCTGATTGAGATTTTATCGTATCCTATATAGTATATGATACGATAAAAACCATGATTTGAGCTTTAAAATAGGAACTAATGTCAAAACTGGAAAGTTGCAAATTCAATGACCTTGAAAATATTGGCCTGTGTAATTATTCATTTATTACATGAAAGTATAAAACAATGTAAACTGTTTAAATTTGTGTGACGGGTATTTCTTGTTTTCCTCTACTTTTCTAAAAAAAAGCAAAACCGAGCAAAAGTATTCAATATCATGAGGTGCAAAATATTCACTTAATTTAATAGTCTACGTGCATAAGTATTTCAAAAAAACTTCGAAATACAACAAATTTCTTTGAAAAAAAAAAATATGTTCTTATATCCCACATACTATATTATATAAAGAAAATATTATTTTATACAATTACAAAAAAAAAAAAAAATACTTGAAAAAAAGTTTGAATACATACTTGCATATCATAGAAATATTTTTACTCTTTTTCTTAATCAAAAAAAAAGTTACCAATTGCCAATTTAATTACATTTTCTAATGCAATGAAAAGTCTGCAAAATTTTTCAAACTAATTAGTCTAAATATGCAAAAATTCAAGTTATTTCTTTTTTATTATCAATTTTAATGGCACATTTCAAAGCCACTGACTGAGTTGTTGAATAGTTATAAAACTAAAGTGACTATATCTCTTAGAGTCTACAATTTTATTAGAGTAGTTATTTGCATTCAGATTCTATCATCAACGTCATCAAATCAACTATTTACTATTCTGACAACTAACTACCACTTTTCATTCAAGTTGACCCAGTTCATTTCAATTTAAAGTGCAAATACAAAACTTCAAGAACTTTACTTTTAAATATCTTTCTTTTTTTTTTTTCTAATTGCATCACTTGGGTTTGATTATGCAAATAGTTGCCATTAAATGGATTAAAATAAAACAGTGAATAGAAGCCAAAATGGAATAACTATACTATACATCGAAATACTATATACATATGTATATATCAATGTCATAGGTAAATATTGTGTATGTATGTGGTTTTCTGTGTATTTTCAAGTTATGTGCATATAAATAATTTTGAAGGTAAAATGCTTTAGAAAATGCATAAATTTAAACTTTTGTGTTGTAATGTTTAGAAATGTTAATTTGAAACTAATGTGTTGCTATTTATTAGAAGAAGAAAAACAAAAATTTTTATGGATTGTAATAAAAAAAAAATTTAGAATTTATTAAAGCATGTTCTGCTTTCTTCTTTAAGAATTTGGTTTAAGCGATTTATAAAATTGATCGGAAATCATTTTAGATAAATTCTTGTGAAAGTGAATACTGGAACGGAATGGTAACAAGGAAAAACGTTAACTTTGGTAGAACCGAAGCTCAAATACTCGTCACACGAAAATTTAAATGGTTCGTGTATGATCATCAGGGACGTAGATAATATTTCTCAAAGGGGTTGGGTGGAGTCAGCTCGAGTTGGGGCTTAAATTTTAAGCTAAAATGCATTTCAAAATGCATCAACAAAATTGAAGGTTAGTTTGTATGGGGTCTGTATGTTATAGTGGCCCGATCCTTGTCATCATCCTTGTTACTCAGATTGTGGTGAATATATTCATAAATAGAACTATTTTTATACAAAAACTCAAATATGGGCTGGTTTTATAGGGGCTATACCTAAAAACGGGCGTGGCACTTGGTTTTGATGTGAGCATGACATTAGAAGTGTTTTTTCACAATTTGTAGTAAATACATTCATATATAATTACTATTTTCATACATGAAATCGAATAAAGGGGGATATATATGTATATAAAATGGGCGTGGGTTCTTGGTTCTGACTTACAAAAAGCTCAGGATCAAAAAAAGCTTAGGTTTAAATTTTCATGTTACTATCTTTAAAACTTTCCGAGAAAAACGCATTGCAACAGGCAGACAGACGGACATGGCTGAATCGATTCGACCTCGTCGATCTGATCAACAATATATATACTTTGTGGGATCTCCGATGCCTTCCTTAATGTATTACAAACAATGTGTGGGGGATTAAAAACAGAGAACGTTTAAAAATAAAACAAAATTTTAAACTGTTCGTCAAATTCAGTACTCAAAAAATGGCATAATGTCATATTTTCACCAAAGTTGTGGCAAATTCAGCTACATTGTATTTTTTTAGGGTGTAGCGTATTTAAAATGTGTGCTACTTAGGAGCACTATAAAATAATTCTCTCCCTCGATCGCAGCAATGCACCTGTTCTCTACAAAATTTTTACTGTTTGGCTCACGCACTATGATACGCATTAGCATGCTGTCTCCTTTACACACACACCTACATAACTTCTCTATTTGGAAACTTAAAGCTTTTCTTCATACCGCGCTCTTTTAAGCATTTTTACTTTCTTTCTCTTTCCTTTGCAATTTGTAATTGTTGTTGCAATTAAGTTGCAATTTGTTACTAATTTCTTTTTTTTTTTTTTTTTTTGTAACTTTTTTGCATGTTGTTTCTCTCTTTTCATATTACTTTGCTTTATAATTCTTTGGCTTCTTTTGTAATTGGAACTTTTTGCTTTTAGTTGATATACATAGTTTTTTTGTTGTTTTAGTTTTCTATTGTCTTTTTGCAATGAAATTTGTTGTTGTTGTTGTTGGTTTTTAATTATGTGCATTTCTGCCTACGCAACTTATTTCTGTTTGGCAATCAACTTGCAGCTTCTCTTTTGCTCTTTTTGGCTTTTAACAAACGTTTAACCTTTTTTTTTTTGTTTCTTCTTGTTGTACTTTTAGCATTGTTTGATTCTTGTATGGATTTTTTTATTTTTTAATTTTTTTTTAATAGTTTTGTTACATAAAAAAGTTAAGTTTATGCGACTTTTGAAGTACCTTGCAAGTTTACTTCATTATGGGCCTTCAAATCCGTCATAGGAGTTTACAGCATCAAATATAATATAGAAAAGTGAAAATTTTACCGATTTCCTAGGCAGGATCTTACACACCAAAAATGTAGAACATAAATTATTCTAATAACGTTCCCAAACGAAAAAAATACCAAAACGATTGTAAAATCGGTAAAACATGGTTTTTATCAAAATTATACAAAAAATGGAGATTAATCAAATTATACCGAAACCAAAATGGGTTTTTTTGAGGGTGAGTTAAGCAAGTATTGTAATGAAAAACTTAATATCTTTTGTTGTGATTTATACGACTTTTATAGTAGAGAACCTCATAAGATGCCTTTTGTAGGTAAAAAGAATTAGCAATACCGAATAAATATTGTTAATCAGGAAATTCTTGGTTCAGTTTCGTTCTGGAAAAAAGGGACATGTGTAGAAGAGACGAAATGAAATATTTTTAGCCCGGACGCTTTTATCGAGCTTAAAGCAAATAATACACCTAATGTCTTCTTTGTAGTTTAAACACGTAGGTGTCATTTTTTGGTCCTACATAGTTATTTTAGGCACCCAAACGAAGCCTAATTTTGCATAACAGTACTAGCTCAACTTATCCTCAATCAAAGAAACTCATTTACAATCCGATATAATTCGATACGTCTCAATTTTTTGTTAAATACGGATAAGCACCCATGAGTGTGAAACTCTTTTAATCTGAGTTTTGGAACATATATACATACATTGATTTTAAAATCCATGATGTTTGTAATTATTTAAAATATCATCGGACTGGAATATGATCGAAAATGCCCTGCCTAGGAAAACGATAAATTTTTGATAAAAACATTGCGAAACTGATCGATCGATGAGATGATTATTTTGTTATGTAAAAAATTGTGTAAAGTGTATTGAAGCTTCGGTTTATATTTTAGTAAATAAATGTTAAGTTTTTGTTTTTGTAATTTTTAACTTTGTATAACTGTTCTACTTAGGCTTTGTTCTTTTTGATAATTTTTACAGTTAGAACTTCTGAGAACATAAAGCGTTAAGTGAGAGTGCCAGAGACGTAATAGCAGTTGCAGCACGCTTCTGTTAATTTGGAATGTCTTTATTATTATTTTTGGCGATTTATTTTTTAATTAAATATGTACTTTTAAAAATTTATATTTTAGTTTTTATAATAATTTATTGAACAAAAAGAAACTTTTGTTAATGAAAGATTAGCAATATTCGAAAATTGACTGTTGGTAACAATTTACAAAAATAAATAAAGTTTGGACAAACTTCTTTTCGATTTTATTATTATTATTATTATTATTATTGAGAGTAGAGTTTGTCAATCACAACACCAGCTTTTTATTTTCTACTTTATATAACTTCCATATAACATCAATAAATATAACAATTGCAACAACTTTATTAAAAAGTTTCAAATAAAAACTTATACTGCAGCGTTGCCAACAAACTTAAAAAAAAAAAATCATGAGAAAAACTTGTGCAGTACTGGAAAAAAAAGTAGAACAAAATACAACAAAAAGCATAAACACAACAAAACTGCGTTCAAAGTTCAAATCCATTTTTGCAAGTTTAATAAAAGTTCAATTCATCTTCATCATCGTCATCAAATTGTATAAAGTCAAAAACTGGGATAATAGAGAACAAAACAATGCACGTATATATGTGTGTGTGTGTGTGTATGACATACTAACATGTACACATGTAATATAGCTAGTAACAATAGCGAAAAAAAAAAAAATTAACTTTAGTTGAACTAAATTGTTAATACGCTACACAAGCGATTTGGCACAAAAATAGTGGAGAGTGGATCCTATTTAGAAGTCAATGTTCGCTCTACTTGCGAAAATAACCCGAATGCATGGATGCAACGTTACGCTCACATTTGGTTCACAGGGCTACCTAAAGTGCCAAAAGATGTTTCACATAAAAAGGAAAGAAACAAAATAATTTATTACACCAAAAAAGAAAAAAAAAATAATAAAAATTGCACTACTTTTGAACAATTTCGTTTCATAATTTTTTTTGTAAAAAGTTTTTAAAATTAAGTTGTTTTTTTTTTTTTTATTAAAATTTAAAATTTTCCGCTTTCTTCTAACACTCTTCACATTTTTATAACTGTTTATTCATCTATCTTCATTCTCTTGCAACACAAACAGAAGACGACAACGACGACGACGACGACGACGTTGTTGCCAGCTGTCAACAATTTGCCGCCGCCTAACTTTCGAGACCACAAAAACCCCAAAGAGAGTTAAATAAGCAAGTTTGTAATAAAAGAAAGTGTGAAGAGAGAGAGATAAACAAGTGCAGCTGCATTAAAATATGTGACAGTGTAAGCGAGATAGATAATGAGTATGCGAGTATAGTAAGCGATGCCAAAAGAAAAACTTACTAATTTTTCTTGATTACTCGAGAGAATTATGAGCAACAATGCGTGCGAAATTTGAAATCTATTAAAAAGTTTCTAACACCAACAACAATTCTCTAGAGTTTTAAATAAAGCGAAGTAAGCGGACAAGAGAGAGAGAGAGAGAGAGGTAGAGAGTGAGTGAGCAGAGATGAAGTTTGAAGACGTGTCACAAGTTCATCCAGCAGACATTTTGTGAAAAGAAGACAAACTACTAAAAAGTCAAACTTCGTAGTCTTGATTTTGGCGGAAAAAATAGAGTAAAAAAGTATCGTAAAAATTAAAACAAAAAATGAAAAAACGAAGAAAAGAAGTAGCATTAAATAAGTAGCAAAAGAAATCGAAAATATACAGCGGAAAAGTGCTTAATTTAAAGTAAAAATTAAAAAGTTTCGATTTTTCTTTTAAGCTTTAAGAATTGGTCTGAAGAATAAAGAATACGATATGTGGACTTAGTTCAAATCTTGAAATCTTTATTTGGGAACTTGCAAATCTTCATTTGGGAACTTGCAAAACAGTGGCAACACGCAAATATTAGTCATCTTCAAATAGTGGCAACCTGTAAGCTGTGCCTACTTGTAAGTAGCCTACTAACGATGGCAACATGCAAGCAGTGGTAACCTGTATTGCTGCAAGGATACACAAACTGCAGTGAGTGGCAACCTGCTGCTGAGAAAATCTTTGTGCAGTGGTGAGCTTCATCGCAGCAGGCAGTGGCATGGCATACTATGAAAAGTTGTCAGCAATGATAAGCTGAGTGGCAGCCTGCACACTGTCTAAAGCTGTAAGAGATAACAGCCTCTAAGCAGTGCAATATAAAAACAGTGGCAATCTGTAAATAGTTGCAATTTTAAAACAGTGGCAACATACAATCAGTGGTAACTTACACACAGTACTTCTGTATAGAGTATGCGTTTGGTGGCCAGCATTTGATAGAGTGACCAACTGCAATCGTTTACAGAAGGTTCAAGGGAGTGCGGAGATTTGCATTAGTGGTGTACTACGTACCAAACCAACTGATGCACTAAATACTCTTCTATATCTATTGCCCCTTGATCTCATAGCCAAAGAACTGACAGCAAACACAGCTATGAGAGTTAGAGGAACACAGCAGACTGGCAACTACGGACACTCGAAGATACTCAATATTATAGTGCCCTCACCACCAGTCACAGACTACTTTACATCAATCATACCCAACATTTGGTGGTACAAAATTTTTATTCCAACAAGAGCACAATTGGGAGGCCTACCCCATTATGAAACCAACGCCATAAACATCTATACAGATGGGTCCAAACTCGAAGGAAGAGATGAATGGAGGAGGTATATTTTCCCCGGACCTGAAGATTAGAGAATCCTTCTGACTTCCCGATCACTGATAGTCAGGCTGCCTTAAAAGCATTTTACTCTTATAATAACACATCCAAAACTATTTCTCAGTGCCGCACATCTCTCAACGAGATAGCTGAGCAAGAAATATTTTACAAAATTGAATTGCGAAGCAGATAGATTGGCCAAAGAAGGTACAAATTCAGTTATTCCTCCGGCGAGGAGTTCGACTGGAATTTCCATGGCCTCTCTGAAGCTGCGAGTGAAAGAGGAAATAATCAGACTGACAGAGACTAGATGGACCACAAATCCCAAATGTAATATCTCGAGACTTACGTGGCCAGAGTATAACACTAAACAAACAGCCTAACTCATGAGCCATAATAGACAGTCTCTATCCATGATGGGAGCTCACGGAACACTGCCTGGTTGGTTGGTTGACTTCTATAGGAGCTGTAGAAACGAGGAAGAGGAGGAGACAGTAGAAACTTTTCTCTTTCCACTGCCCAGCCCTTGGGAGAATAAGGTTTACCGTACTTGGGAGGCGCTCGAATTAGATTTCCACAGGCAAGATTGGAGCAGTAGTCGCCTTCATAAGTAAATCGAGCTGGTTCGATTCGATAGGAAGAAATAAATGAGGGATCATATGGATACAATGGAAGATAATGTAGAGTTAAATTGTTTTAAAAGTTCGTTTCAATTTTAAGTTAGTTTCCACTCAAAGAAAGAAGCCAGTTTACAGCTTAAGTTTGTACTAAAAAGCTTCCTGAATAAAAACTCGCATACACGATCCGACTACTTCGTTCTGTTTTTAGTATTCTTAGCTTCATTGTTGCTATAAAAAATAATTGGCAAACCATTCATTATGGCATCATTAGGCATTCATTAAAATGCGCAAATTAACAACACTCAAAGTGGAATAAAATGGGTCACGTGCAGCGTTTTATTTTGACGATGACGACGACAACGTTGATTCACACAACAATTACGATTATTGCCACAAAAAAAAAAAAACCAAAATGAATTCAAATTTGTGTCGAATACTTAACCCTTTATTGTGGCAAACAAATCGCAAAGGGCATATTAACAAAAAACGGCAATGATGAGACGACAAAAAAAAAAAGCAAAGAAGGATATGAAGCATTTTAATTTGAGCAGCAACCAAAGAAGATACATCGACATGAATTGAGTCATATATAATGCTTTTATAATGGCATTAAGTCAAAGACAGCAAGACAGCATTATAAAGGACAATAGCAATAAGGATAATAGGCATTTTAAATGATACAACTGGGAAATGTGTGAATAGAATGAAGCTAGAAGAAAGGCAAAATATTCTACGTGAAGACAATATAATTGTCAAAGTAAAATGGCATTAAAAGTGTAGTAAAGAAATTGAAAGAGCTTTAAAAAGGATACAAAAAAAAAAAAAAACTCTTCTCAAATACTAAGCATACATGTGTCGCAAAGAGCAAAGCGACATCCCACAGGATTAGCTATAATTTGAAGAGAAGAAGACCTGAAGACATATATAATATGTAACAAAGAAAGTCCTTGCTGTGCTGCTTATTGAAAAATAAAAATAAATAAAAGAAAAATTTTAAAATAAAAAAAAAATCGCACATAAAAAATGGCAATAGTCAACATAATAAAAAGAACAGAAGGGACAGACAGACAGACTTATATAAAAATTGCTTAAATGTTCTTTTTTTTTTGTTTTTGTCTAGCTGCACAGCATTGCCATTTGCTCTTTAGCCTAAAGTAAAATTGACGACAATTTTCATTTTTTTATTTTTATTTAGAGCACGCCTGAGGTTAGGCAACAATATTTTATTTTGCCATTTTTTTATTTTATTTTTTTTTGTTCATTACTTTTTTCCTTAAAAATGCTTTAAACACAAAAGGGCTACTAGGAACGACAATTGCTCCTGTTGCTTGCTTTGCTTTGTTTTGTCTTGCGCTGCACAAAACGTTTTATTTATTTTTATTTTAGATTTTTTATTTCTTCAAAAATATTTGCACACGTAAAAATAAAATTTCATTCACGAAACAACAAACGACGAAATGGTAGATAAAAAAATTGTTTATAATGCCATAAAATTGTTTATTTTTTTTCCTTTTTGGAGCGCGCATAAATAAAAAAATAGACGATGTGCAAACAATAAATTGACATATTAGGCAATAAAAGCGACCAAATTTTGACATTGGTTGGATGGTTGCTTCTCAATGTTTGTTTGGGTTATAAAGCGATGAAATGAAAATGAAATCTCATGAGGTATGCGCGAAAATATATTAGAAAATAAATAAGCGGCGGCGTATGTGTAATAAATTTTATAAATGCATTGTGTATACGCAGTGTGTATGTGTGTGTGTGGCATAATAAAATGATGTGATGCATAACGTGTAGAGTAGTGCCATAAATTTTTTAAACATTTCAAAGAATAGGAATCTTTGGAAAAAATTTGAGTCAGAGCGATTCCAGCCATGTTTCTACAGTCGTCGCTTTCCGATTGAGCATATGTCTAGGCTTGTAAACTTGTTCTTTACTTCCATAATGTGGATGACTCGGGTTTTTGAGCACCTACAAATATATCAATATTTTTCGAAATTTTTAATCGATTTTTCTAAGTGAATTAAAAAATAAAAGAAAAACATGGAACAAGGAAAAGAATTTCAAGTACCCCAAACAAGAAACTTCACATAACTTACTAATGATCATCATTGGCATTGATAAAATTTCGGGCGAGAATGAATAGAGATTCAATGGTTCGATAATATCCAAGTTTATATGTTTCTACTTTTATATTGAATTAAAACAAACACATTTTGAAATTCTAAAAAAATCGATTATTCCAAAAAAATCGATTATAATCGATTTATTATTTTTTTTTCCAAAACTTAACGTTTTTATTCTTACTTGAAAAAATTTGAAACTTAAAAAAATCAATTAATCCGAAAAAATCGATTTTGGTAAGGTCGATTTATAATTTTTTTCAAAACCAAAAGTTTTTTATTCTGATTTCAAAAAATTTGAAACTTAAAAAAATCAATTAAAATAAATCCGATTTCGAGAAGTCGTTTTTATCGATCTATATTTTTTTCAAAAATTCAATTTTTTTTTAATTAAGTTTTTTATTTTAATTTAAAAAAATTAAAATTAAAAAACTAAATCATCAATAAAATTCGATTTTTTAAAAATTATTTTTTTTTTCAAAGTTTCAAAATGAAGAGAAAAAAAAAAAAAAAAACACAAACTAGACAAGAATAAACGATGAAGTCAAGTATGCTCGACTGCAAGATACCCTGTTCCCAATCATTATGTACCTTAAGTTAAGTCCTAAATACGATTACCTTATTGATACCTTATTGAAATATTGATATTCAAAAAAAAAAACTTAAAAAATGGGGAGCATTTGTATGGGAGCTATACTTAAAAATTTTTTGGTACTTAATTTGAAGTTCCTAGAATAAGAAACAAAGAAGTTTTTGATGCAAAAATCCAAAAATAAAAGTTTTGGGGTAGATTTGTATGGGGCTACCCCATAAAATGGAGCTAAAACAAGAAAAAAGTTAACTTCGGTTGGACCGAAGCTTATACTATGTACCTGTTACACATAATTTGACGTTGATAGATCTTCGTGTGCAGCATTTGTATTAAATTTTATCGTAAAATCGTAAACAAATTGAAAAAATATTCTTAAAAATTGATAAATTCGCGGTCCGATTTGAACCAATTTTAAACTGAAGATTTGGCATGGTATACGAAGCATTTGTACCAAACTTGAAGCCATTCGTTTTATAAATACATTTTTTTCTTATAAGATCTTGACAAAATGTTGTACTTTTGTATGGGAGCGTGGCACATTGATTTTAACTTAGAAAGTACACAGGACCTAGAAAAGCTTAAGTTTAAAATTTCAGCCCAATATCTTTAAAACTGAGCGAATAAACCGCGCAGCAACAAACAGACGGAAAGACAGACGGACATGGCTAGATCGATTCGTCTCATCGAGCTGATCAAGAATATATATACTTTATGGGGTCTCCGATGCCTCCTTTAATGCGTTACAAACTTTCCGACAAACTGAGTATACCTGTTTACACTAGTGTAACAGGTATAAAAACCGTTTGGAAATATGGTAGCTCCATCTCTTAAAGTCTTTAAGATAATCGTTTTGTCATACTTCGTCTCATCATTCAATGCTGATCAAGAATATATGTACTTTATAACGTCTATCTAGCCTCCCTCCTACTCAATATATCCTTTTAACCCCTCTGGTACAGTTTTTAAAAATCACGAAATCGCCCTAAAATGAACCGATTAAATTGAACCGATTAAAATTAATCGATTTTATAAATCAGTTCTTTCCAAATAATCGATCATATTGCAGACTAATGCATTCATTAAGATATCGTAGACCCTATAAATATATCAACCCATTTTTTCCAACCATTATTTTGCATTATGAAAAAAAGCTATTATTTATGATTGATTTCATTCCAAACAGTTTTCCTTCTCACTTCTGAAATTGATTAAAGTCGAAGGCAGCCACTGCAAATTATATAGGAAAGAAATCATAAATATCTCTACAACGTCACGGTTTCTCAACTCTTTGAACTGTTTTTCATTGTTTAAACTTAGCAACCTCTATCAAGATTTTATCAAATTTGAGAACTTGGCGATAATTGTTCTTGTATGCAAAAAATGATTTCAAATTTTACACATTTAAAAAATATCTTCATACTCCACGAAAAAAAAAAAAAAAAACAATTCGTCTGGAACGTGCAAAAAGTAAATTGCTGACTCTGCTATTGTCTGGCAACGTAGTCAGCAATAAATGAGCAGCCACTTTTAAATCCTTTGTTAAAGCGCTACTCAGACTGCAGCTACATTAATACAGCTTTTTTTTTTATTTCGAGTGTTCAAGCTTAAATTCAAGTTCAGTTTGAGTGTTTTTTGCGACTAAAAAAAAAGAGGAAGCTGCAATTTTCTTTTGAGATTCAAATACATCAAACATATCAATACGCTTAAAAAAAAAAAAAAAAAGAATGCGCCTGCAAAGAAAATATGTAGCAGCAAAAGCAAAAATACTTAAAACAAAAGGCTTAAAATTCAAACAAAAGAAATGATCTTTTTTTTTTTTTGTCTTTCAGGCAGTTTAATACAACAAAAAGAATATTGGCTGGGGTGCATACATGCGAGTATAAGAAAAAGGAGTAAAAAAAGTAAAGAATTTATTGATCCGCCTCCCACGCACCAAAAAATTGATGATGTTGATGATTTGCATGACGTGACAAAGTTCTAACGAAAAATTTTTCAGTAGGGTTGAAAATTTAATAAAAAAAAAAAAAAAAAAAATTAAATGAATGTCCTGCAGCGAAATTTTCAAAAGCTTATAGAGCGCGCATAATACTTAAACAAATAAAGCAGCAAAACGATAAAGAAGAACGAGTAAAGTGAATGAAAAATTATAAATGAAATTCCAGCGTCGGCATTGGCATGCATGCATATGCGTACCGTAACTGCTGCTGCTGCTGTGGCAAAGAGGTTTTATGTTCGAATATATTCGGGGTAGCAGCAGCAACATTGCAATAGATTGTCACCAAGTTTTCGGTTGGCTTTGCTATTGAAAATTCCTTTTTTTTTTTTTTTTAAACAATGTCGCCAATTTTGTTGCGAACGATTTTTCTTGTTTTATGTTATCCTGGGTCCATTAAGTTTGTTAGAATGTTTGTAACGCATAAAAAGAAGGCGCCATAGACCTCATAAAGTAAATATATTCCTTATCAGCTCGACGAGTCGTTCTAGCCATGTCTTTTTGTAGTAACACGTTTCATTTGCTTAGTTTTAAAGATATTGAACGGGCACCACCCCCTTTTAGGCATAGTCCTCATACATTTTTTTTTATTTCTTATTGAAAAATAGTTTTTTTACCAAGCCTTTTATGTCTAATCAAGTAAAAACACAGAAACACGAAAACTCATATTCAGAAAATAACCCATGATCGAGGTGGGACCACTATATTATTTAGCCCCCTTAACAAATTTTTTGCCCATTTTTAAGTTTCTATATGAAAAATGAAATATTAAGCGAATTGTGTCAAATGTGGTCAAAACACTTCTTGAACAACCCACGATATAGCCCCCATACAAACCGAACTTAGATATTCATTTAAGAAAACTTAATCTAATCATCTAATCTTAGATCCGAAACTTAACTTGAAAGACAACATCCAGTAACGAGTGAAGAAGGCAACGATTGCTTTCTACTCGTGTTCCAAACTGTTCGGTCGTAGATGGGTCTCCCATTGAAGATGATCTTATGGCTATACACTGTAGTAGTATGTCCGATCCTTTGTTATGGAGCTCTGGCCTGGTGGCCGGCTCTTAAAAACAAATTACAACATCCAGAAGTTATCTAGGGTACAGAGATAGACTTGTATTGGGGTCACTGGGGCAATTAGAACCTGTCATTCCGAGGCTTTAAATGCAATGCAAAACCTGTTACCCATTGACCTATTCTTCAACTAAAAGAACAAGGCTTGTGGTCCTCTCTAAACTATGGTCTAGTGTTGTTTTATCCACAATCCCGATAAATTTAAATGGCCCTACTTACTTCCTGTACGAAACTTCGGATTTCAGTAAATCCTTTAAAACCATAATACCTTTACGGCAAGACTGGATGGGGGCCGTTGGAGGATTGCGATGTGGGCTCTGGAGGTACACTCGGAGGACCTGGCAGTGGAAGAGTTCTTTCGTCTGTCTGATCTCTGCAGTGTGTTCCCAGGCGGAGATCCCTGCTGCACTTATTGCGTGGAAGCTGTTGGTGCAACTGAAGATTCGGAATAGATCGGTTTTCATTTTCTCAGACAGCCAAGCTGCCATCAAGGCGCTGGATACTCGCATTACCAAATCTAAGCCAGCAAGGGAATGCAAAAACCAACTAAATCTTGTTGGTCGCCACAACACACTTTGCCTTCCATGGGTCCCTGGACATAGTGATATTTCCCGGAACGAGCAAGCTGACACACTGGCTAGACGGGGTTCATCGGGTGAATCACAGCTACAGCCAGTTGCGGTTCAGATCCCAATGAGCGGTAGGTTAGGTAATATTAAATGGCAAAATATGAATAGCTAAAGGAAAGCTGGGCTGATTGGAATACAATTGACCATAAACGTAACAGAACTCTACTGTTGAACTCCGCAAAGATCTTGCAACACTAACAGCCGCCATCACAGGGTCAGGCCCATTAGGGAACACGCGGTCAGATTAGGTTTCTTTTACAACACAAGCAGAAGTTGTAAACCAGAAACGTTAAAACACATCCTTCGTGTGTGTCCTGCACTTAGATCGAGTAGACTAATGTACTTTGGACGTTGGCATCGCTGAGCAATCTCTCTCTTATATCCCCAAACTACGGTCCTTCCTTAATTGTACTGGTTGGCTTTGATCCCCCAGAGCCTATCATATACTTCAGGCTCACTTCCGAGATTAATGTTTAGTGTTAGCAAAACGGCAGTTAAATGCTAATTGTGTGGGAATATGGATTTTCACCTCAGCCACCTCTATCTATCTAATCTAATCATCGAAAGACGGATGGTAATCAATCCATCGAAGTTAACGTTTTTTCCTTGTTTTCTTTTAAATTCTTAAATTAATTTTTTATTGTATGCCAATTCAACGTTAAAGTCTTTTCGGTGCTCCTTTATATATTTTTTTTTTTGCTGCTACTATGAGTTTCTTTTGTTTCTTTTGTAAACTGCAACTTTTTGAGTGTGTGTCCGTCTGTCCACGTATGAATTTCAATATCACTGCCATGCAAATGTAAATGAATTGAATATTTATAAAAAAAAAAATTAAATAAAAA
Organism: Leucophenga varia; assembly: GCA_018903435.1. Lineage (NCBI taxonomy): Eukaryota > Metazoa > Arthropoda > Insecta > Diptera > Drosophilidae > Leucophenga > Leucophenga varia. The sequence goes on from JAEIFJ010000095.1 coordinate 48,089, forward strand.
AAATTTTCTACCAAAGTAAAGAAAAGTTATAGCATGCGAGAAAAAAAAATCACTTGCATGCGTGAAAAAAATGTTCATAAAAATTTATGCAAGCGTTTATTGCGCATTTCATATACGCACAGACAGACACCAGACGGACAGACGGATGGACATACAAACCCACCAGCTTACGCTGTCCTTGCACAAATAACGATGATTTATGTACAGTAAAGTCACCACCCAACCAACCAACCAACAAAATTCTCATTTTCACTCATATTGAAACTTATTCATTTTTTAACTCATACGCAAATATTTAAATAAATGAAATTTATCTGCATATGAACATTTACACAAAAAAAAAAAAAAACAACTTTTGTATGGCTTTCACTTTGAGTCTATATCAAACAAAACGTTTTCAGCCTGGATTGCTGTATTTCGGGGTTTATGCACATTATTCTTCTCATGATTTTCATTACATGTATTGTGTATGCGTTAGCTACACGAAAATGCATTTAATTGCAATTGTACTCCTTTGTTGTCCTTCATCATCTTCTCAATATCAACTACGACATTGTTATATTACACCGCCGCTCTAAGCGAACATAGTAAAACAATGTCGCCAGTCAGTCGTCAGTACTTTAAAATCACATTTTCAAAATTAGACAAAAGCATCAAGCTTGACAGGGCTCGGCTCGGTTTGAAAACTAGCTCTAAGGACAATGGCAACAATAAACTAAACGAAGCAAGTGATATGCTGTTTTCAAAAAGAAAGGACATACCATACATGTATGATGTGTATGAGTTTTTGAATTTTTTGGGTAAAATTTTCAGTGAGCACACTATAAAAAAATTCATTTGATTAACGGAAAGTGATGACTGATATTGCTGTTTGGCAAACACTGTTGGCTGGCAATGTTGCTGATTGGTTATGGGGTTGACTGGCAATACTATTGACTGGCGTACATAACCAATATCTTTGTTTTAAAGTCTGATCTTGTTTTATTTAGTGGGGAGGAATGGAGTGGGCCAAATTTTTTTTATTGCAAAGTCGAAAAAAAGGTTTTTTAGTAATTATTCCAAAAATATAAAAGTCGAAAGAATAGTTTCATTATGAAAAAATATTAATTAATATTGTTTTCAACAGTTTTTTTGTTTTAATTTTTCGCAATATATGTGATTTTTTTGCAACTTTCAAAATGTGGGGTGAAGTGAACCACACAAAAAAAGTCCCTAGAATGCACATAAACATCAATCGAAGATCTGTTTCTTATGTTTTTTTTGACGAATTTTAATGTTTTTTTTTTTTATTTTAAGCCAACAGTTTACTAACTTTTATGTAACAAAAAAATCTATAACATATCGATTTAAACATTCTTGTATGGCTGTTTTTAATTGTTCGTGATCAGTGGTTGGTTAGTCTTTGTTTTCTTGAATATTTTCCTGTAAAAATAGCTTACAAACAAGTGACCCACTTCACCCCTACCCAATATATGTGGCCCACTTCACCCCACTAACTTAAATACATGCTCAAAGTATAGTGTTGAACATTTTTATAGATTTTGTTCCTAAGCCTTTCAGCATATTTTTGACTGGCACTGTTATTAAGTGGCAATGCTTTTAGGTGGAAATGCTATTAAGTGGCAATGCTGTTAGTTGGTAATGCTGCTGACTGATAATGCTATTGACAGACAATGTTCTTACTGGTACTATCTCTACTATTGACTGGTTATGCCGTTAATTGACAATGGTTTTGAGTAGCAATGGTGGTTGGAAATGTTGTCCGCTAACAGTGCTATTGACTGGCAATTCCATTGACTGGCAATGCTTTTGACTGGCATTTCTATTGAGATGCAATGCTTTTATATGGTAACGATGCTGTCTTACAATGCTGTGCTATGTTCCTACTGTCAAAAGCATTTACTATAAATACTATTGGTAATGCTATTGACTGGCAATGCTATTGACTTGCAACACTATTGATTAGTAGTGTTGGCAAAGAGTGATTTTAGAGTCGTGGTGTGATTACCGATTGAAACTTGAAAATCGCAGTGATTGCAAACATTGATAAAATCGCAGTTCGCTAAACACAATCAGCGATTTCTAAACTGTTTCACTGTTTGCGAAAAAGTGATAAACAAAATTGCGACATTGCGATTTTTAAATCACAGTGAAAATCACCGAAAGTATTTTTTTGCCAACACTATTGGCTAGCAATGTTATCAAAAACAAAACAAACTGTAGTCGAGCTTTCTTATAAAATGCAAGGATCAATTAATAAATTTCGCACACGCTTCCTTCTATTCAGATCAAAAATTTGCAACAATTTTCGATTCTCGCAGTGTAAAAATGCCAAAAAAAAAAAAAAAAAAAGAAACCTTTCTTTTTAGTAAAACAGAGTAGCTCTAAACGAGGGATGAACGATACAAATTTGAACAAAAGCACAGAAAACAACGAACAGAACAGTCCAACGAACAAGAGCACGGTCAATGTTAACTTAATGAGTTTGACAAGTGACACAAAGCAGACAGAGCGAAGAATGAGCAACGAAGTACAAAAAAAAATGCACAAAAATAGACACAATGGCTGACTAGTTGGACGAATGTTGGCAGCATGCTGCATCATGGCACAATATCATTCTGCTAAGTGACATTTGCAGCCGAAGGATATGCGCTTTTAATGAGTTGCTGCCTGCCTGTCTGTCTGCCTTCGTTGTGCAACACTTTGAAGTGTTCGACATGCAACATCATGCCGAAAAAAAACGAAAAAAAAACGTATAATGAGACAAAAACAGTCGAAATGAAAGCAATGAAAAATTAAAGGATGCAATATAAGTAGGCAACATAACGTACAACAACGAAGCAGCAGCAACAGTAGCAGCAGCATAATAAGCACTTTCCGCTGTCAATGTCGATGATGACGAGAAGACAAAAATTGACAGGCGATTGTGTTAAATTTAGCATAAAATTGACTTAAATTGTTTGAAGACGACAACGACGAGAAAGCAAAAACAAAAAAAGAGTGCAAAAAAAAAGAGAAAATAGCTAGAAATGGCAGCAACAGGAAGTCACTTTTTAAAGCAATTAAAAGCTTTTAAAGGCAAATAAAAAAAATATTGTAGCAGCATTTAAGGCGTTTGATTTTGACGCTTTACCCTTTTTACTTTATTATTTTATATTATTTTATGCTGCCTGCAATGTTAATGCGCTACATAAATATTGACAGAGAATACGCTTTTCGAGACACACTCAATTAATTCAAAATACAACTGAACGAGTGACTAAATGTGCATGGGCAGCAACATTGCATAATCGCATCAAAAATACCAAAACACACAGACACACACATATGCGTCGTCTTTCCCTTTTTGGTTAGTATTTGCCAAACAAATTTTCATAAAACAACTCATGCGTGTCGCGCTGTAAGCATAACAACAACAACAAAACATACTAAAACTCAAACCCTTTTTTTTTTTGTCCTTTTTGTGCATAAGCCTAAAAGCTGCTTAAATTTTTAATAGCTTTGCTTGTGTTTTTAATTGTCTGCACGGCATGACGCATGCCAATGTTAACAGCAGCAACTCTCCTGTGTCGACTTTCTTCCTAATACAACACCACCATCACCACTTTGAACTGCATACTCTTCCCCTTCCTCTTACTCTCTGTTTGCTTTTGATTTTGCTTTCGAAAAAGTAAAATTTTCTGTAATTGTTCTTTTGCAACTTTGTAAATTTTATGTGTCAACAAACTCACTCAGCTCGCACGCTCAGCTCAGTGGGGGTGGTGTAAGTCAGTTAGTTAGAGCAGCTTTAATTTATACTTTTTACAGTTTTGAGTACTCAAAGAACGAGTTCACAAAAAAGTATATTTTATAAACCCTAACATTTTAATTGCTGACTGAAGTTATAAAGTCGTCGTCGTCATATTGCAAAAGCAAACAAGATTATTTTTGTGTGAAAGTTATTTGATAAGTACATAAAATATTTCTATTTTTCAAGTTTTTAATGTGTTTTGCAATAAAATCTATTGTAGCGTATAAAAGTTTCAGCACATATACTGGCGGACATTGATGGCATAAATTTTGAAACATTTTATTAAGGCGCTTCTTCTTGTTGTCATAAATAGTGCTTAGCTGTCATAAATGTTTACAGAGATCATTGTTATTTTTATTTTATTTTAAAATTGTTAAAAATAGTGAAAGATAAAATAATATTTTAGAAAATGTACAAAAGTAACTAAAAATTCAGAATATGACCTTTGCTTGATGGAGCTTAACCCTTTAAAAAAGGTATACGATGTTTTGTTTTGAAGTTCTGAACAGTGATGTTCTTCATGACTTTGGTCATTCAAACATCTTAAAACTCATTCCTGTCATCGAAATCTGTAAGATAACAGATTATATGACCACGGATTTTGCTTTGGAAGACGCTTTTTGTTTCTTCTCCCCAATCGGTCAGATTGGACGAGTGGGAACCTTGGTTTCGAACCATCAAATTGTTCACTGATGGTTCGCTCACAAAAACGGGCACTGGTACTGGCATATATGATCCCAACACCAGGATCTCTGTTGCAATGGGTGCTTGACCCACGGTCTTTCAATCTGAGATCTTTGAAGCCTTGAAGTTTGCTCCCGTCACCTTTTGACTCATAGTCCTCGGGGGGCCAATATCACAATTTTAAAGCAAAACTTCATTTCATCTAAGTCAGCTCTTCAGTGCTATGATGCACTTAAACACCTCTCTCAGGGTCGTAAAGTCAATACCTGCTGGGCCCAGGTAAAACGTCAGGCTTTTATGGTTATGGTTATATAATGTTTTAAAAATTTCAAAATGTGGGGAGAAGTAAACCTCATAAAACAAATAATTAGAATGTACATAAACAACAATCATTATGTTCTTGATGCATTTTAATGTTTGTTCTTTTTATTTTACGCCTGAAATTACTAATTTTTATAGAAATGAAAAATCATAATAACGATTTGAACCTTTTTGTTATGGCTGTTTTCAATTATTTTATATCAGTTTTTGGTTATTTTTTATATTTTCTTGACAGTTTTCCTCTAAAAATAGCTAAAAAACAAGTGACCCACTTCACCCCTAGCCAATAAATGTGGCTCACTTCACCCCACTCACTTAAAAAATGTTATTTCATCTAGTGAATAAATATTATGATAGATGTTGTTCGCATTTCATTTCAGCACATTTTGACTCTATTAAAAACTAAAAAAGTTATTTAAAACTAGAATTCCGAAGAAAATTTTCAAAAAAATTTTCAAAAATATTCGATTTATTCTACCATGGTATCCAAAACACAATGGAATAGAGACACAATAAAAAAATTAGCTATTAGAAGCGATAGCAGCTAATTGAATTAAATTTTTTACCGAGTGACCCACTTCACCCCGAGTCAATAAATGTGGCTAACTTCATCCCACTCTCATAAAAAACATGCTAAATCTTGTGTGTATTTTGAAAGCTGCTGTTCACAATCATTTCAGCGCATTTCTACTCTACTAAAATTTTAAAAGGTATTTAAAACTAGAACCTCCTATTTTGTAAAAAAAATTTGCTATTAGAAGTGACAGTGAAAATATAATAAGATTTCTATGGTTTACTTCAACCCCTCTATACTTTTAAAGTTGTAAAATGTCGAACACAGCATACTCTGTAAGCTATACTAACTAGCAAGTTACTGTAACTGTAACTGTAAGTACTTAACTGAACATTTAAAAAAAAAAAAGCTTTTCATATAAAAACTTAATAATTTTTGTGTTTTTTTTTTCATATTAAGTTTAATTTAAGCTTACAACTAATTTTAAATTAGTGCCAATTTTTTTTGTGCTTTTTTTTTTTTGAAATATTTCGTTTGTAAAAGTTCTCAGCACATTTTCTAAATCAAAATTTAAAAACAAAGCACGCTGCATACAAAATAATTCCATTATATTTAAGCTATTTTTAGTTGCGAGAGCACATAGATCAAAAAGAATTACGGCCTCATTAAGTTTTAAACCCAATTTAAGTTATTTATTTTTTTTGTTTTTTTCCACTGCTCTATTTTCACCTGAGATGAAAAATCAGGCAAACACATATGTACAAAATCGCGTATATATACAAAAAAAAAAAAAAAAAAAAATAAAAAATCAGCCAAACTTGAGACTCTCACGCATGTCACGTGTTTAATTATTTACGTGACTTGGCTACGTTTCGCATTTTTTTTTTAACGTACACACAATATGTTTTTTTCAACGACTTCTACACGACTTACGTATTTTTTTTGCTTCAAGTAGCTGAGACTTTAGTATGTACTCTTTTTTTTGTATGTTATTAGGCTAGCTAACTAAATTTGCTACAAAGTTCTTCTATGTACTTTGCTTGACTTCACTTTTCAATAAAGGAGACAGAGAGGCGAGGGAGAGAAAGAGCATTTTTAAATTCTAGAAAAATAACTATATACAAATGCATATGCGCCTCGAAGGCAAAACAAGATTTATACTACGACGTCGACAACAGCACACATAAAGTCATATTAAATGTCGCATACGGATGAGAAACAAAAACCATGCCATGCCATGCGTCTCGTTGCTGTACGAGTTGTTCGTGTGAAAAATAATAAAACTTCAAAACCTGAATTCAACAAAAGAGACACAATAAACAAAAACCAGCAAAACCAAAAGCGTTTGCCACATTTTGTGGGTTAAGAGTTGTGTTTGTTGTTTATGTTTGTTCGCTTTTTTGATCGTCGTTTTGTTTTTTAAATAAAATTTTTAATATTTTTATACTAGATATGCCAAACAAGTTTTCTATAAAAATGATTTTTAATGCACCATAAAATCTGTTATATATTTTTTAAAATTAGTTTATTAAATTTCTTTTTTTTCAATTTTTTTTATAGCTTTAAATGAATTTTTTTAGCTACAAAAGCGCTTATGCCGATTTAAATATGCAATATATTTTTTTTTTTTTGTAGGATTTTTACGCTGCATGATTCTAAATGGATTGACATGAAATGTCAAACAGCAAATAGAGCAAAACGGCAAAAAAAAAAGAGTAATTGTGTTTCAATTTATTTAGTTACTACATGATTTTGCTTTTCTTTTTCACTACACAGCTTAAATGAAAAAGTCTATATTGAAAACAAACATACACGCATTGGGTAGTTATATAAGTTCATTGGCAAAATAAATTTATTTTAAAAGTGTCTTAAAACAGTAACATTGTGTCTTAGAGCAAACGGTAACATTTTTAACTAAAAGTAACATTCAGCTCGAACAGTAACATTGAGCTTTAACAGAGACTCTGATAGCTAACAGTGACTTTAACAGGTAACAGTAAGTTTGCCCGTAGAGAATAACAGTGCTTTTGAGCTCTAACAGTGGCTTCGTGAGTATAACAGTAACATTGAGCTATTAACAGTGAGCCTGGCAATGAAACCAATGACTTTGAGAAAGAGTGGCTTTAACCGAAGAGAATAACAGTGCTTTTGAGCGCTAAAATTAACGTTGATGCTTAACAGTGACATTGAGTTGGTAACGGTGACTTAAATGACTGGCAATAACACCATTTTTTTAATTTAAAAATTATTTTAAAATTCAGTTAATTTTTTTATTCCGTAAGTAATACCTATGTACGATATTTTTGGCAATCTTATTCGATTAAAAAATTTTTGATTCGACTTACTAATGAGATCATACGTGCACTATGGATGGGAAAAATCATATGATCCGGTACCATCGAGTAATATAGAAAGATTTTCTTATACAGATTTATTTTAGAATTTTGATGAAAATTATGGTATGGCTTCACCCAACCCTATATTAGGGTTGCGGAACTTAGAGCATTACTGTCCCCACCGAAATTTATCCGTTTCAGACTTCGGCTTTTCTAAAATCGTCTAATAATATGGTAAAACAAACAAACAGATTAAAATTGATGAAAATCTTTTGGCGTTACACCCACCAACGTATTCTTAATCTAATCAAATATATATATTTAAATTTTATGTGTATGGAACTCTCTCATTTACCCAAAGCAATATGATTTCCAAAAAAAAAGCTTCATTTCGTTATTTATTTTACCACGATGTCGTCGTCGTCATCGTCTGTTGTTGATGACCTATAAAGGCAAAAGCATTTTACATGTCAAATTTGTTGCGGCAAAAAAAAAAAAAAAAAATATTGAACGAGAAAAAGAATAAAAACGATTTTCAAAAAGGACTACGACAAACGAATTTTTGTTGTTGTTGTTGTTCACGCATATTGAAATGTTTATACATAAATAATAGGTTGCCGCCAGTCTTTTTTAACATCTTTCTCGATGTCTCCGTCTCTCAGTCCTTCCGTCCGTCCGTCCGACCGACAAAGAGATAATCATATTCCATATTCAATTTATCAAACAAATAAAATATATTTCATATGAATTTACATGCACAACCAACATTGTCAATGACAATTTAATATTGAACTCTGACTATGGGATTGATTGCTTTGCAATATTTCTATGTAAGTCAGTGTCAGTGAGTGTATTTTGTGGTTAAATTGTTTATACTTTTTACAGAAGAATTATATAAAAAAAAATCGAAAATATTTTTTGACTATAAATATTTAATATGTATGAATATATAAAAATATTATTTTTTGCTACAGCATACCCAAAGGCTTACAAAAACGCCTGTAGCAACAAAAAAAAAAAAAAAATAGACCAAAGAATTCTTTTTTTTTTTTTTTTTACAATTTTGTGTTCATTGTTGTAATTTTTTTTTATTACAAATGCATGACACACTTATTGACATGTGTGTACTAGTTACAAGAGTGTTCAAAGGTAAATATTTATTTATTTTGTCGCAAACACATTTAAATGACTTTTTCGTACAACTGTCAGAAACATTTAAGTTTTATTATAGAAGTTGCTCTTAAATTTATGAAAGAAATTGTTAAAAGCTTCTTCATTAAATTAAATAAATTTATGAGTTTTCAAAGTAAAATTGAATAAATTAAATGCATAAAATATTTAATTAAAAAGAATTAGCTTGCATTAACAGAAATTAAGCAGTATAATAAAAAAATTTAAAAACAAATTACTCACCTAAGATTAGTGTTGATATGAAAAGAGAGAGAAATTGAATAAAATATTAGTTAAATTTTTTTATTTATTTACATATTTAAATATCTAATTTATTTATTTATTATTATTTTTTTAACTTAAATGATAAAACTGCGTTAATCTTACGAAATGCACTATTTTATTTACACCCTGTAGCTTATTTACGAACATAATGTTACCCTGTTTCTATAAAATACACACCCTGTTACAATTAACATTTACGCAGCACTATTTTACTAGTCTGAAGAATTCTTTTTTATGCATAGAAAGATACCCTGTTGTAATTTCTGGAACCCATTTTACTAACATATAAGGGTGGTTAAATTTCAAGGGCCGATGTTGAATGTGAACCACACCTAAGCGTTAAGTTTTTTTTCTGCATTTCTTTTGACATTTCTCAACTTCAGACTAACTCAATTTGAACCATGGAAATATACACAATCGAGCAACGCGTTAAAGTTATTCAGGCCCATTTTGAAGATGGGCGTTCAAATCAAAAATGCATATCGGGCACTTCGTGACTTTTTCGGTCACATTTTCACCTCAGTGGACTCGTCAATAAGCAGAATTGCCGCATTTGGGCGAATGAGAGTCCAAGAGTGGATGTCGAAAAACCAATGCATCCACAAAGAGTGACTGTTTGGTGCGGTTTATGGGCTGGCGGCATCATAGGGCCGTACTTCTTCGAAAATGAGGCTGGCCAGACAATTACTGTGGATGGTGTTCGCTATCGTGAGATGATAACAAACTTTTTGTGGCCTGAATTGGAAGATATGGTTTCAACAGGACGGTGCCACTTGCCACACAGCTAACGGAAAAATGGCTCTTTTGCGCGAAAATTTGATAGCCGAATAATCTCACGTCGCGGCGATGTCAACTGGCCGCCAAAATCATGCGATTTGACAACGTTGGACTTCTTTCTTTGGGGTTATTTGAAAGAAAAGGTGTACGCCAATAAGCCAACAACAATTCAAGAGCTAAAGGATGAGATAGTTCGGCACATTAACGACATTGAACCTCAATTATGCCTCAGCGTCATCGAAAATTTAGACCGCCGAAACCGTGGCGGCCATTTGGCCGACATTTTGTTCCATACATAATTGAGTCATACCAATATATCATAAAAAAAGAAATGTCAATAATTTCCTAAAATGCATATAAAAAGAGATAATTGTTTTTTTTTTTATGAGATTCTAGAAATTTGTGAATGATTATGCACGAAAATTGACATATGTATTTGTTCCTTTGTGTGTTAATTATCACAAAAAGTTCGGCAGTCATGTTAATTATATTCATAATTTAATAAAACTTATAGTAAAATTTTCAAAAAAAAAAGGACTTTAAAAATTAATAAACAAACAGCCAAGTGGTCTCTTTTTAATTAAAAGTAGCTTTTATACTCAAAAGTAAGTCTATCCGTAATTTTATTTAATATTTTTTATAATTTTTACAACGTAAAAAACAAGATTTTTTAAATTTTTAAAGTTTAACAAAGCACTCGCTTTTTTTTTTTATTATTTTTTTTTTTTGTTTGCATAATTACACACCTTTTCATTTAAATACAGCAACGAATTGCAATAGCGCTGAAATAATTAAATACAACTTTGAATGGTGAATGGGTTAAGAAAACAAAAGGTTTGGAATCAGTTTCCTAAATAGAGTTATAAATTTACTCATATGTGTGTCTAGTAAGCATGATTATGGGTCGTAAAATTAATGTTGTTGTTGAACAATTCGCAGTAGTAATTCATATAAGAGTGGCACAACTAGATGCAAGTGTGCAGCGGTAATTTCGAGAGACTGAAATTATGTGCTTCAATTGCTGCGCTGGCTGCACTCGTTTGAAGCGACGGCGGCGCACACTTAAAAGCTTGAAGAGAAGTAAATATGCTGCCTGGTGGTGCATAATAAAAGGTACACACAATGCAAGCTGCTGCTGTAGTACGTTGAGGTAGACATCATTATTAAACTTACAGCCAACAACGTCAACGTTGACAAAGGACATTACACATTCTAGAATGCTGCTGCTTGTGGTTTTACCAGAGGTAGTTAAATCTGTTGCATGTCGCGGTGATAATTATTTTCTTTGTCAACAATTTTTTGATGCAGACGTTTGGGTGTAAGAGAAAATTTACGCAGAAGAGAATATTATTATTTTTTTTTTCTATTTTTGACAATGAGCTGCAAATATTTAAGGATTTTTAAAGCTTTTTGTGTATATTTTTCTAATGTTTATCAGCTTTGTTTTCACAATTTAAAACAGTTTAAGCATGTCCGTCTGTCTGTCTTATTTTCTACGGCAATTTAATACTAAGTTTTTACTAAATCTTAAAATCAAATAAAAGCTTGTTTTTTTTTTTGATATATCGGGCAGACGGACATAATTAATTTTTCATTCATTTTTTTAAAGCAATTTTAAACTATCTGTGGTTCAGTTTTCACTTAATCTTTCTGAAATCTTCTAAAAGCTCTTTTAAGTCTGCTAAATGCTTATGTCCACATTTAGGTACGCCTACATTTACGCTGCGGACAGACGCACCAAAAATGCTTTATTTTAGTGGTTATACAGTTTTAAAACCCCTAACTTAAATTTCTCTAATTTTCTCAAACTATTTTTAAGATTCAAAAATAACTTAAAGCGCTTAACTTTAACTACAACTAGAAACAATGCGCCACAAAGTATGCAACGAAATTTTTTTTCACTGTCTATAGACTCGTTGCTTGTATATTTTGGTCACAGGTGCCATTTTACAGTGCAACTGCTATTATTATTGCACATAGCTTTTTATTACTTTTTTAGTCGCGTCGTAGTCGTCATCATCGTCGTCTAACAGAGTTCAAGCAAAAGTGCAAAAAATCCAAAAAGGCCATACTCATGCATAGACGACCAAGCGCAAAAGGCACTTTTTCATTTTGTTTGCTTGGGTTTGTGGGTTTTGTAACTTGTATGTTTCTTGTCTGTCTGTCCGTCTGTCCGTTTAGCCTGGTTGCTTGTGTTTCCATTCGGTTCAACCCGCGTCCGCCCCAATGGTGCTTCTTTAAAAAATAGCACCCTGCAGACATATAGAAAAAATGGTACGTTGCGAACTGTACTCGCTAGTTGCCCAAGAATTGTCTGCTGCCAACTCTCTCAACGAACAACAACGTCGATCGTATTCACCTGTGTTTTTTGCCTTTTTTTTGCTCTACTACGTCTTCTTCAACACTTTTAATCAATTTATTTGCACTATTTATGTGGCATATGATAGCACGGAAGTGAAAATATTTACAGCTTTGCCTGTAGTTATATGTTCAATTTTGTTTCTTTTTTTAGTTTCTATGACGTTGACTGCCACAAAAGTGTCTAGACAAAAGTTGAATAATTACTAGAATTGTATGAGTGTCGGGGAGCAAGCAAATACTTAAGTGTTTTCTTTTTTTTCCAACTATCGAGAGGCACATAAATTGTAAATACTCAAAAATTATTTTTTAAGTAAAATTGATAGCATGCTTTAAGGCTAAGAACTCTTGAAGTATTTAATTAAAAAAAAAAAAACAGAAAATTGGCATTGGAATTCTGGCACAATCAGCAGTTCATTAAGCGTGCTTTGCGCATAATTTATCATCTTTTTGCAGTACATTAAATGCTTCATTCGCATTGGAAAAATTTGGAAGAAAAAAGAAGTTTGAAGTACACACACACATACATATGTGCTTGAAAATCAAACGCAAATAATACGCAAGGATATTTCAACTTGACTTGACTTAAACTCGAACAGTTTAGAAGAAAGTTGGCGACATACTCACTTATTCACTGATTTCCGTTGTCAATATGTTGAGCAAGTACACTGCGCGTAATTAACAAAGATATGAAAATACCTTTATTTTCTTAGTTTTATTTAAATATTGAATACAACTGAGTACAAATGAATACAAATGTGTAGCTGTGAATACAACTGAGTAGTTGTGAGTACTACTGTGAATATAAATGAGTACAAATTAGTAGTAATGAGTATTTCGGTGAAAACATCTGAGTACTAATGAATACAATCGAGTACTACTGTGAATATAAATGAGTACAAATGAGTACTATATTAATAACAATTGAGTACAAATGAATACAACTGAGTCCAAATGAGTACTTCTGTGAATAAAACTGAGTACTAACGAATAATACTGTTAGTATAAATGAGCTACTCTGAATATAACTGAATACTATTGAGTACAAATAAATACAACTGAGTAACTATGAATACAGCTGAGTAACTATGAGTACAACTGAGAAGCATTGTAAATACTACTGAATACTACTGTGATAACAACTGAGTACTACTGTGAATACAACTGAGTACTACTATGAATACAACTGAAATACTACTGTGAATATAAATAGTTACAAATGAGAACTACTCTGAATACAACTGAGTAATACTGAGTATAAATAAATATAACTGAGTAACTGTGGCAAGCTTTAGTTAGTATAAAAATTAACTGCTTTGATAGTTATAATTATTTCGTTGAGTGTATTTTTTGTGTATAAGTAACTGCCATGTCAATGGCTTCTACACCTTTTTTTTTTTTTCCTTGCTTTCTGTACTTTGTCAAAATACGGAAATTGTGCCAGATGAGGCAAAAATACAAAAGCAACAACCAGCAACGACGAAAACGAACGACAAGTTCAACTACATACATCATCATTAACTAAACGAGATTTTAAGCGTTTCTACAGAATACTCTCGCACAGCTTGAAAAGAAAATACACACACACACGTGCAGAGAAAAGTATATGAAAATCTGTAGAACAAAAATAAAGTAACTCGACATAACACTCAAAATTAGGCACTTTGTTGTGCTACTTTCTATTATGTTAGCAGCTGTTGTTCATTTTTTTTTTTGTTACGTTTCGGAAATGTGTGCCTCATAACATTAACTAACAAGATATATCCTTGTTAACGCTATACAAAATTTGTGTAAACTCCTACACAAACGCAGCAGCAACTAGAACAATAACAACAACAACAACAAGAAAAACAACAGCGAAAAAGTACATTCTAAACATGTGCGCCCTGTTGATAGGCAACAGATTTTTACTTTAATACTTTTGCGCGTACACGCGTTATATTTTTTTTTTTGTACTAGTTTTTATTTGTTGTAGTTGTCTCTTGCTACGCTTACTTGCTTAATGAACCATAACCATCTAATGTAAACAATGCAACAAAGTCACAGCAGCGTACGATGTCGTCGTTGACGCACACACAGCAGCAGCCACAATTTATTTGATTTTCTGGGCGTTTCATTTGCCAATGCATTTGGGTTTTTTAAATATGTTTGTATGTGTGTGTGTGTCTGTATAATTGTGGTAAAATTGTTTTTTTATTTTAGCTGAAACATTTTAAATTATTGTTTAGTTTTACTTATTTAAAAAAAAAATAAAGTTGTCCATTAAACTGCTGCTGTTGTATAGTATTATTTTTGGTTTTGTATTGCATACACTAAGGCGCAATTAAATAACCACAAAATCTATCTAATTGTGCAATAAATTACAAGTTCAAATTGGAAAATTGTTGCATGTAGATAGGCGTTTTATATGAAATTGTTTTTGGATAAATGATACAGTATACTATAGTATTGAGTGTACTCGAATACAAGATACCCTGCACTCATGTATATGAATTAAAAAGAATCTTTTGGTGTTATTATTTTATAGTCTTTGAGTTTGTTACCCTCAGACAACATAAGCGGACATGGCTTTAGTTCTCGTAGACCTGATCCAGTTTATATGCCTAAACACATGCTGTTGTTCCTATCGACAGGGTGTTTATTTGAAAGAAACAGGATGTTTCTTCGGTGTTTAACATTCGTAAAACAAAGTTAATTGGAATCTTTCAGAGTTTCTCAAAGAGTGAATTCGTTATCGTTGCTTGCGTTTATTATATCTGTAAAATATATCAAGCAAGAACGTTAACTTCGGAAGCACCGAAGCTCAAATACCCGCCACACGAAACTTTATTCATTTTCTTGAAAAAATAAAAAATAGAAGGGGAGTTTGTATGGGTCTATATGTTATAGTGGCTCGATCCTTGTCATATCGATAGAATATTCATAGGATAACAGTAGAAGTGATTTTACACAGATTGAAGTGAATATATCCATAAATAAGAACTATTTTCATACAAAATCTAAAAAATGGGCGCTAAGTTTGTATGGGGGCCGCATAAAAAAATGGGCGTGGCACCTTTCTTTTGAAATTGGATGTCATTAAAGTGCTTTTATCCATATTTGTAGTAACAAAATTTACAAATAATAACAATTTTCATACAAAAAATCGAAAAAAATGGTAAGTTTGCATGGGGGGCTATATCTAAAAATGGGCGTGGCACCTTTCTTCTGATATTGGATGGATGGATATTGCATTATAAGTGTTTTTACCCGATTTGTAGTCAAAACATTCATAAATAATAACTATTTTCACACAAAAAAATCGAAAAAAATGGTTAGTTTGTATGGGGGCTATATCTAAAAGTGGGCGTGGCACCTTGGTTCTGACATACAAACTGCCTAGGAACACAAAAGCTTAAGTTTAAAGTTTCAGGTCAATATCTTTGAAACTTTCCGAGAAAAATGCATTGCAACAGAGACAGACGGACATGGCTAAATCGATTCGTCTCGTCGGGCTGATCAATAATATATAAACTTTATAGGGTCTCCGATGCTCCCTTTAATGCGTTACAAACTTTTCGCCCACCTTTAAAAACCTTCCCCCTACCTGTAGGGGGGGTTAAAAAAAAAAGTAATTTTTTTTTTTTCAAGTGTCTACAACGAGTTCCAGGCGGAAGTCCATGCTGTACTAGCGGCTTACAAGCTACTGGCGCAGCTGGGGATTCGGCAGATTGGTTTTCATTTTCTCATCAAAGGGCTAGCTGTATACATTAACAAATCTAAACTAGTAAGGGAATGTAAAAGCCAACTTAAAACTTTTGTTAAACTCCCGTAAAGACCTTGTGAGCCAAACAGCTGCCATCACGGCCCATTGGCCCATCGGCGAACAGACGGCTTGATTAGGTATCCCTTTTACAAGTACCTGCAAAGGTGTAAGAACACTCCAGAGTCGTTAGAACACTTTCTCTGAGTGTGTTATGAACTTAGATCGAGAAGACTAAGTCACTTTGGATGTTGTCAGTTAGAATCGCTAAGTGATCTATCACTCTTTTGTTTTTCCAGACTAAGGTTTTTTTCTTAAATGTGCTAGTTAGTTCTGATCTTACAGAGTCTATCACGTACAAAGGTTTTCCTGCCAAAATGTTTTTTAGTGGTAGCAAAATGACAGTTATATGCACATTGTGTGGGGAATTTTGTTTTTTTCCCTTAGCCCCAACAAAAAACTTAAATTATCAAAAAAAAAATTTTAAAACAACTTTAAGAAAAGCATAGGTTGAAATTATATTGATAAATAAGTGATTAATAGCTCTAAATTGTGTTTAAGGCAGGTAGGATTCCTCAAGTTTTATGTTGTCTTTTGTGTCTCATTTAAATTTATTAATTTTATTTTATGTATTACAAACATTAAAACTTAATAAAAATGCCATTTATATTTTGTGTAAAGAGCATTAAAAAATTTATTTAAATCTTGACAGTGAAGTTGCAGCACAAAAACAGTTGTCTTCCATTAATTTTTTACTTTAAAAGGAATTAAAATTCACTTTTTAATTAGAAGACCACAAAGGCGTATAACAAAGACAGAAGCATCGTTATAAATATAAAAAAAAGAATACAAAGAACGAAAAAGTTAAAAAATAATAAAATAAATAAATAAAAATATATGCAAAAGTTATTTAATTATCACATCATGCATAGTTTTTGACTTATTTAGGTTAGTTTTACGAAACCATTCAACAAAAAAAAAACACACACACACTCAAATCTACTTACATAGCAAAAAGTATAAAAAAAGGGCAACCTAGCATAAACGTAAAAGCGACAAAAAACATAGAAAAGAAGAGTCACAGAGTTGTGTGTTGTGTGTTGTGGCAACCATGCAAATGCTGAATGCATACAAATGCATTTTTGTGGCAATGTGTGTTTTTATACAAATACAAATACAAATATATAAAATTCTATTTTTATACTAAGTTTACTTCTTTATTTCTACTCTTTTATTTTATTTTTTTTTGTATTCATTTCGTTTTTCATATTATAAAATTCAAAAGAGATAAAGCTGCTTGAAAATGAGGACAAAATTAAAATTTCATGAAACGTAATTAAAGAGCAGAGCAGCATACATACTTTGTATGTATGCATATGCTATATGCTGCATATTTATGGCATACATATATGATCATGTATAATTGTATAGCTTGATTTTGCCAAAAGGTTTACTACACTAATATGTATTCATGCATGTGTGTATGTGTATGTGTTGTCATAGTTCTTCATTTTGCTTTTAGCAGCACATGTCATGTCACTCAGAGAAGCGTTGCGCTGTAAAGTATCTACGACCACTTCAAAAGCAACTCACACGCTTTAATGGCGGCTTTATGCTTTATAACATATTTATGTATTTTGGTATTTGCATAATATTTTTGGAAATAATTTTAATAAAACTTAACTACTAATTAAAATTATATAGTTCATCAGATTTAACATGTTGAAATTTTATCAAGTGATTTGCTTTTAAATATACAGTTGAGCTTTAGAAAGATTGCATTTATGACACTACTTAATTTACTGTATGCTCACGAATGTATTTCGAGGATGCTAACTTCTGGAAAAATAATTCTGATGAAGCAAATTTGAAGAAATTTTTGCATACAAATCCTTGTCAAGTAGTGTTGGCAAAAAGAGTGATTTTAAAGTCGCAGTGTGATAAGTGATTGCGATTTCAAAATCCCTGTGACTGCAAACAGTGATAAAACCGTTAAACAGTTAGCAATGACTGAACAGCTTCACTGTTTGCGAATAATGACGAATCAAGCAGCTGGCAAATGTACCAATGAATTTGTAAGGGTTCGGTGTTCAAGCGAATATGAACAATGCGCGAAGAGTGATAAAAGCACCAATCACTGATAAATGAACAGTTTCAATGTTCGCGTAGAGATATACACAAAATCGCCGATAACTTAACATTTTCATTGAGGAACAAGAAAAATAGCGAAATCACTTTTTTAGTTGCAGTGCGACATTGCGATTTTTGTATCAATGTGAAAGAATCACAAAGTGATTTTTTTCCATATGTGAAATGCAAAATGAGCCTTGAAAGTGATTCATTCGCTCACTTTTATACGATTGAAAAGCAATCTAATTGCTCAGTCGGACAGACGGATATATAGATTACATAGAACTACTATCAAAATGTTTAATTTTTAGTTTAAGCAATAAAAATTAGTTTCCCAATCGAATTTTTGAAATTTTTTAATACTTTTGTTGTTAGTGTTGCAACGTTTTTAAAATTAAAATCAATTTATGGCCTTTGGTCCAGAAACGGTTAATCACTTTCAAAAAGTCGCTGTTGTGTCCAATATTTTTTTTTCCAAGATTCCAGAATAACGTAAATTTTCAGTCGTTTGTCATTTAAATCAAATATTTTATAGCTTTTAACAACTCAGGAAAAAAAAATCAACCAAGCAAGGCAAGGATTTTTCACGCTAGTTCGAGTTATTACTGGATGACATTTACATGACTCATTGTCAGTGCAAACTAGCAGCTACAATTTCATTCTTCAATACCAAGAAAGGCTCATCCACAATCGGTCGATTGGATGATGCCAAATATTGGCAATTATCGTTAAAAGTTCTTTACAACAATGCAGCTAGGCCTGCTACAAGAAAAGGGACTATCTAAATGCCAACTGGAACAATTAGCAGACCTTTTTTTTATACTCAGAAGAAAATGATTCCAAAAGAGACACCATGGCACCCTATGACCCATCAAACAAGCTTGATCGCGTACCATAACCAGTGAAACTTCGAGTCATGCTGCTTTAAGTGCAGCAATTAAAAATTTTTTCAAATATGAGGAAAAGTTTGGAAACTTTTCGCATGACGGACATAGCTCAAAATGCGTTTATTGGAGAATTTTGACATGAGACAAAAAATTATTTGAATTATATAAATGAGCCTTCCACGTCATTTTCACTCATCGATATTCGTTCACATACCCAGAGAATTGCAAAAATCACTTTTTTCTTGATTTAATCATTTACACATTTTCATTCAACTCAAATCACTGAACGCAAAACAGCATTGATTAAAAATCAACTCACATTCCAGCAAGTATTATTTCGATCATGTTGAGCGTTAGAGGCAATTATTTTCAGTCAACTCAATTCACTGAACAAAACTCAAAGTTGAATAAAAATCAGCTCGTGCTGACGAACGCGTAATGGGATAAAATTTGAGTGAATCGTGCTCGTAGCAAACGATCGGCGGGTAGCGCTAGTCTTATACTCACAATAATGTGAGTTTATTTACTTTTAAAACAACAATACACAAAACGAAAAACATGAAAATAAATGCTTTGTTTTTAAATGATTTTGATTATTTTTTTTTTAATCTTCTTATTATTTTTCGTGTCAGTTGTGAAAAGCAGCGCAATAGCAATGCTGCTAACTTCGCTCATAAATAAAATCATACGAGTTGATTTTTGTGTGTTGAGTTTTATCGTCGATCAAAGCAAGCATCGTTAAGCAGAAGGGAACGGTCGGCCGAACTCATCGCATTGAACACGAGTGAAAAAAAAAATGATCACTTGAGAGTGAGGTTGTGAATTTATGAGCATATGCAAGTTCGATCGACTGAACCGAACAGCTCGTTTATTCGGCTGTTGAGCGCGTATGAATGTTTTTCAATCACCCGAAGCGGCTCTCTGACACATACTCAAACTTAGAAAAGCATCGATTGTTTTCTTCTATATAAAGCAGCCATAAAGTATCGATATTTTGTAGTTTAACAGGGTAAAGTAGAAGAAGTGCTGTTTTATAATTGTTTTAGAATGCTTATAAGAATGCTCGCGATACATGAAAAAAAGACAATGAATTGTTTCAAGTATCAGCGGCTGTTTCACACTTCGTTTATATTTTGTACAGCTGAGTAAATTAGCATCGATAATATCGATACTTACCAAAAGATGCGTATTGATGCCAAAAGAACTCAAATATCGAAAAAAAAGCGTCAAATGGGTATCGAATATTAACGCATCACTATTTTCATTAACATATCCATTCTGCTTATTACTTAAAAATATAAACACTCAAAACTCAGCTAACCAGTGCTAATTTATTAACCTTCGATTTTTTAAATAATAACAAACTAATTAGAAAAAACTTTAAAACTATTTTTCCATTCATTTGCTGCGTGTACTCTTTATGCAACACAGCTAAAAGTATGCTACAAACTTTTTAATTTCAATTGCTTGCTGCTGCTGCTGCTGTTTTTCTTTGCAAATAAACATTGTTGCAAATAAAAAAAAAAGAAAAGTTGCAACAAAACAATGCAACTTTCGTTCCAAAAAAAAAAAACAATTCAAATCAAAGCAAAGTAAAACAAACTAAACTTAACTCGTCAACTCGTTGCACAATTGAAAAAAAATAACAGAAAAACTACTTCAGTAGAAAAATACTTCGTTCAAATGTGGCAGAGTAAAGTGAACTTTAGTCAAATGACAACAAAAAACGTAGTTAATGAGTTCAAGCAACAAGCCAAGAGACTGTTGAATGAATTGAAACAAACAAACAAATCTCAACTAAGAACGAACATTGATATGCTCAGAGTTAGGATGAAATAAAGCAGAACATTTAGCAAAGACACAGAAGAGTAAAAGCGAAGAACATAATCATAATCGTCCTTACGTACAACTCACTCATTCACTTATTTTTTCACCCATTCAAATGTTAATTGTTTTGGTCTGCCTATTGTGTGGTCTCTACATCCATCCGTCCGTCTGTCCGTCCGTCCGTTTGCATGTGGGTGCACAGAAATCCTTTTATGTTTTTACTCCTTGCTTATTGTTAGCAGCAAATGAATACAAGTAGTACACAACACGCGTTTTATTAAAAGACAGAAAAAATGGAGTAGTAAAAAAATGGAAAACAATTACAAGGACATGCGTTTAACTTGGCTAAAATACACAAACATAGTTTGCAGTTTAGTACATAATTTCTTTTGTTTTTTTGTGTTCTTCATTGTAAATGAGAATATTATTTTGTTGCGCTTTTATTCTTTTTGTTTTACTTGCATTCATTTTTGAAAATTATTTTTTCAACGCATTGTCCTTATTTAGCTTAGCTTGAATATCCTTTTATAAACTACCTTACTCACTTTTATTAAATAGCTTTTCTTTTTTTTTTTTTTTTTTTTTTTTTTTGTTTGATTGTCTTCTCGGCTGCACTTTTAATTGTTGTTGTGTCTTTTACTCGCTTGTTTGGCTCATTGTCGTCATAATCGTAATTTTAATGCATAAACTTTTTGCCACTGACAATCATCATCATCAACAACAACAAAAACAACAACAAAAAGAAAAGAAAAACATTAAAAAGAAGCATTCAACGTATAAAAGACATACAGACAGTCACAAATGACAAAAGCTGCAAACGAAGAAAAAAAAAAAAAAAAACGATGGAAAATGAAAATGTGAAAAACTTTTTGGTAAAATTAATTAAAAAGCGCATACGACAGACAGACAGACAGACAAGTTCACTTTAAAAAAGTCAAATTAAGTTAATTTTCATAGTGTGTGTCTAAAATGACTGAAAATTGACAAAAATGAAAAAGGCAAAGGCAAAAAAAAACAGCTAACTTCAAATGCATTATGAGGGCAAACATATGCATTAAAACGCTTTTAGTTTAAATGCATAAAAGCGCATTATAACAGCTGCCGAGCATAGAACTTTGAGTTAATAATAATAAGTAGTAATAATATGACTCTTCTATTTAAATTTAAATTATCTTATATTACAGATATTGGTTCTACATGACAAATATCTAAAAGTTGAGTGAAACAAACCATAATATTTGACAACGTTGATTGGAATAATTGAAGGAAGATATTAGAATGATACTTTAGATTTGGCATCAATTGAGACTTCATAATTGAATCACATTTTTGCCAAATACAATATTTGCACGATTGCTGCCATTTTTTGATTCCTTTTAAAGGTGAATTTTCATCTAAAATTGAGTCTAGAGGTGAAGAACTATCGATATATATAATTTACTTGGTGGATGGGACTATCGTAGACATTCAATAGATTTAAAACTATCGATAACGTCGACTATCGATAATTCTCCACCTCTAATTAGAGTCTTCATTCAGAGTTTCAGAATTTAATGACTTAAAACTGCTTTAAACAAAAGCTATCTTAGCCTGGTAGTCAGCAAGACACCACACACACCCACTATTAGCAAAGAGTAAACTAGGAACGTCACAGGTCATTCGAAACAGTAGATTAAAGGACAATGTGACTCCATTGGGGGTCTATTATTCCAAAGCGCGAAACCTGAGAGAAATGGTTAGAATAAAAGATAAAAATTCCTCTCCGTTTCTTTGATAAACCAGAAAGTATCCTTCGTCGAGATGATTTGGTTAGTTTTGATGACACAGTGATTTAGCAGAATGAATCTAAAGTGGGTCTGAGCCGGACATTCACAATGAATGTGTGTGGTCTGCAAAGTCTGCACCCTGTTTCTGGGGACAAGCCTTTTTTGTTTAGGTGTTATCCCAGACCAATGGTAGCTAGTAAGCAGCCTAAAAGTGGGATGAACAATGTTGTTAGGGCAGATAGGGCGAGCTAGCTGCTTAGCTGGATAAAGATATGCTACGGAGAACCAGAACCGAGCCAAGCAAGAGCGAAGAAGAGCTAGATCTGGCTAGCTTGTTTACGTTCTAATTGCTTTCAATACCTTTGTGTCCAGAGACCTAGCAGATAATGACTTTTGAGAGGTGTTAAAGTGCTTACAACAAATAAAAAAACTTAAATAGGTTAGTAAAACTTTCTGATTTCTGTTTTTATTTTATTTTTCCGTCAGCATACAAAATACAAAAGCGTCTAAATGACTCACTGCAACCCATGGCTCACTCCACCTCACTTTATCAAATAAAATGTTCGTAAAACTAAAAAAACAAATTAACCCAGAAAAACTTTAAATTGGAAAAAAACTGAAGTTTTAAAACGCGTCACACAAAATTTTACCCGTTTACTGCTACACGTTGCATTTTGCCAGTTTTAAAGTAATTGAGTTGGAATTTTTCAGTCAAGACTACTTAAAGTGCCACAACTGCTTTAAGGCATAGTCCTCAAACGAAACTATCGTCCATTATGTCAAGCCATATATGCACATTAGGACAACTAAAGCATATTGCCCCCAACAGATTATCATTTTGAACTGTTGTTACTTGTAAAAAGTTCTTTATTACTATTTAACAAGAACTCATGCATTACATTGAAGTATGTATATAATTTGTATTAATTTATAATTCACGTGTGTAATTCACGAGCTAGTTTTCCGAATCGGTTTGCTATAAATATATAATACAAATTGGATCAGTGAAGCGGGCTGATGAGATGTCGTGGCGCACAATGAAATAGCGCTGCCATTTTTCTGCATTTATGTTGTCATATTTCTTAATCTTAATTGTTTACCAAACATTTCTCAGAGTCAGCATAAATTCACAATATAGTTACTTATAACAATACAAAAGCCAAAATCTGTCATGCAAATTACAAAAAAAAAAAAATAAAATAACATATCTCAACGACTTTTGTCTATAAATAAGATTTTCTAAACAGGTTTTTCCATTTTTTCAAGTTTAAAACTTTTCAGACTATACACTTAACTAGTTTTACCTGTCAGCGAGTACTTGCTAAACTACTTACTGTCCTCTCAGTCAATATATATGTATATGTACAAATACATATATATACAAACACAGAAATGCACTACACATGCACTTAGTACAGTCAATAACATTTCGGGCAAATGCGCGCGTTATATGGCAGTCAAAACACACACAAACACTAACAAACAAACAGACAGACACACAGACAGACAGACATACAATGATAAAGAGAGGTGCACTCAAAGAACATGTGTATGTATGTATATGTGTATACTCTTCTCTTTGTGTTTGTTGTTTCATAGTGCATTGACTGCTCGCTAACATTTCACTTTAAACTGTAAGCATAATTGAAGTTTCGTAAGAGTAGCTTCAAGTTTTTCTTTTTAGTGCGCACCTATACAGCAACAAAAAAGAGAGAGAGAGAGTAAAGATAACTCTTTACACACACACACACACACACACAAAGATACATGTTGTCTGTTATCGAACTCTAAAGAAAATTGCACAACGCCGCGTTCGATAAAGTTACGAAGAAGAAAAAACTTTTGTAGCATTTACCTTAAGTGAGATTACAGAAGTCGTACAAGTAAATTGTAGTTCGTTGCCTTAAAGCATTAAATTTAGTTTAAAGGAATTTTAGAAATTTAAGTTGAAAAATTGCAGCAAATACGCGTTACAATTAGATCCAAACTAATTATTGCACTGCATACTTATAGGCGCGTCATGATTATATTGCGTAAAATAAGCACAACAATAAGAAAACTTGAACTAATTCTGAAACAAATATGTAAAGTTTTATATAGAAAACTTAACACCTCAATGTAAGGTGTAACACTAGCTACCAACCAACACACTCATTTACTCACTCAACAAGTATAAAAAGGCATCGTTAGCAAAATGCTTCAACACACCTAATAGGCTGCGCACGGCAACATAAAATTATAAAAGACAAATAGACAGGCAGACTGACAGCCCGCACAAATGTGCCAGTCATTCAGTTAGTCAGTATGTCAGTTAGGCAATCCAATCATTACGTTGCATCACTCGTTCGTTCGTTCATTCATTCAGTCAGTGAGTCAGTTAGTCAGTATCTCTGTCAAGCTGTCGTCTGCATTTCAAATATAAGTGAAACTAGTAAGCAAAACTAGTAAAGTTCCACCAACCAAGTCGCTGTTTGCTGCAATTATAGTGGCGACAGGCATTGGCAACTACGGAAACAGGCAACCGAAACACAACACTAACACCAAATAGCAAATGCAGTAAACACACACACACACATACACATATATACAGCGAAAATATTGAAACGGAAATGAGCATTTATGTTGCGGAAGTTAAGTGGAATGCAACTGTTTGTGTGTGTGTGAATGAGATAGCAACAAATTAGTGTTAGTAGCACTAAGCACCCAAAAATGTAGCACGTGCTGCGAAAATTAGTATAGTAAAATCTTGCAACTCATTTTGCAATTATGCCAAGCGACGACGACGACGACGTTGAACTTATAGCATGCGCCACATGGCTTTCGCTTAAAACGTCGTCTATGACTTCATTCAAAACGTTTGTTGCAAAACTTTTGACTATTGCAATTTGTCTATTTTTTTTTTTTTTTTGCAAGAAAATTTATTTAGAATGAGGCTAATTGCTGTGCGCTGTCGTTGAAAATATTTTAATTGAAAATCAATAAAGGCGCAAGTTGGGTTTTTAAGTGGCACATATTTGCTTTGTTTGATAAAGTTGACCTAAAAGTATGCAATAAATTTTTGAACATTTTGAAAAATTAATGATTAAATTGCTTTCTTATTAACTTTTGTCACAGATTCTGTCACTTGCAAGTACTTTTTATCTTCTTCGATAGAAATTAGAGCAGAATGAAGCTCTAGCACGGGTTATTTTAGAAACTTTTAAGAAATAAAGTGAAAAAATAGTGGGTTCGCTGGTTTTGAAATGCAATTTTTTGTTAAATCATAACAGATCTGCATAGGAACTTGAATATTATTGATCAGAGCTGCAACCTGTTTTGAACCGAACCACATCATTTTTAAACGTTTGCTCTGAATCATGAGCCGAGCCGAACCAGTTCTTGTGATAGAAAATGATTTTAAACTAAAAACCAAACCGTATACGTGGCAAAGGTGGTTCGGGTTCGACCGACTCGCAATTTTTTATAAGAACATCAAATATTACAATATGTTATAAAATTAATTGAGAGAAGCTGGTGATCATGACGAAGAAAATGCGAAAATGTTGCAAATGTTAGTAGAAGTCCACGTACACTTGACAATGGCAAAGTTAATAGAATAGGAGTGGCCAATAAATTTCAAGTTCATTCCGATCGTCAGTTCATTTCGAAGAATTCAAAAAATTTTAAAGTTTTTGCTCGAAGTTTGTACATTAGCGGAAAAACAATCAACTTGAATGTCACGTTAGGATCGGTGAAGAGCACATAGCTTATGTCAAGATTTTTGAATTTTTTACGCACTAGCATATATTGCACCTACTCTGTTCTAAATTTTTTTTTTTCAAAACAGAGCTTAAATTTAATTAATTTTTATAACGGATGCAATCAAAACAAGAAAGAACGTTAACTTCGGAAGCACCGAAGCTCAAATACCCGCCACACGAAACTTTATTCATTTTCTTTAAAAATTAAAAAATAGAAGGTGAGTTTGTATGGGTATTATGTTATAGTGGCTCGATCCTTGTCATATCGGTAGCATATTCATAGGATAACAGTAGAAGTGATTTTACACAGTTTGGAGCGAATATATCCATAAATAAGAACTATTTTCATACAAAATCTGAATAATGGGCGCTTGGTTTGTATGGGGGGCCATATCAAAAAATGGGCGTGGCACCTCTCTTTTGAAATTGAATGGATGAATATTGGATTAAAAAGTGTTTTACCCGATTTGTAGTCAAAACATTTACAAATAATAACAAATTTTCACACAAAAAATCGAAAAAAAATGGTAAGTTTGTATGGGGCTATATCTAAAAGTGGGCGTGGCACCTTGGTTCTGACATACAAACTGCCTAGGAACACGAAAAGCTTAAGTTTCAAGTTTCAGATCAATATCTTCGAAACTTTCCGAGAAAAACGCATTGCAACAGACAGACAGACGGACATGGGTATAAAAATTTATATGAGTTGTGTGTGATGTGAGACTACGCTTTTTACCATACGTATCTGGCATACTGCATCAGGAACATCAGACTCGTAACCAATGATATCGAAAATTCCAAGTTAGCAAATTTGATTAATTTGATAAGTTAATAACGACACTGAAACTCGCGTTTCCAAGATTAGACTCCAACGATAAATAACTTCTCAAGCACTTTTCAGGGTATACTATACAGACTTCTTTATACCCGCCACACATAGTGTGAAGGGTATTATCAGTTTGTCGGAAAGTTTGTAACGCATTAAAGGAGGCATCGGAGACCCCATAAAGAAAATGTATTATTGATCAGCTCGACGAGACGGATCGATTTAGCCATGTCCGTCTGTCAGTTGCAATGCGTTTTTCTCGGAAAGTCTTAAAGATATTGAACTGAAATATTAGGCTAAAGCCTTTTTGTGCTCCTAGGCAGTCTGTATGTCAGAACCAAGGTGCCACGCCCATTTTTAGATATAGCCCCCATACAAACTTACCATTTTGTGTCGATTTTTTGTATGAAAATAATAATTATTTATGAATGTTTTTGCTACAAATTGGATAAAAACAATTCTAATGGCATACAAAATTAGAGGAAAGGTGCCACGCCTATTTTTAGATATAGCCCCAATACAAACTTACCACTTTTATCAATTTTTTGAATGAAAATAGTTATTTAGTGTTTAATGTATTTACTACAAATTGGGTAAAAACACTTCTAATGGCATCCAATATCAAAAGAAAGTTGCCACGCCCATTTTTTTATATGGCTCCCATACAAACCAAGCGTACGTTTTTCAGATTTTGTATGAAAATAGTTCTTATTTATGGATATATTCACTCCAATCTGTGTAAAATCACTTCTAATGTTATCCTATGCTACCGGTATGACAAGGATCGGGCCATTATATCATATAGACCCCATACAAATTCACCATCCATTTTTTTTTTCTTTCAAGAAAATGATAAAAATTCTTGTGGCGGGTATTTGAGCTTCGGTTCTACCGAAATTGACGTTTATCATTGTTTCTAATTCGATTTAATTCATACTAGAAGCTCATACTGGACCAGTGTGTACCATAAGCATCATTTTGGGGCAGTGCTATAAAAAAAAAAAATAAATAATAAATGCCCTAACCCTCAATGTATGCATAAAAGGTGCGTATTTGCTGCTCGTAAAGCAAATCAGTTGCATAATCTAATAAAAGCAAAATAAAAAGTTGACACACCTCAAACACACATTTTAGGCATTACAAAAAATTAAATGCAGAGCCTTACAAAATATATTCTCATACACACATACATACATACATACGTATTTGTATGTGTGTTGCGTACGTTCATTTTAATGTGTATAAAAAGTGTTATTTTTATGCGATTTATTTTTTTATGCGGTGGCACATATCAAAGCCTCACAACAGTACACCTTGTTAGCGTCGTATAGGGTTGATATTATGCTTATGTTCAGCGTTGTCGAAGGCTAACATGCGTCAGGAATATGTTAAGTGGTGCTGATATGTGCAATACACACACACACACATAAGTTATGTAATATGTGTCGAAATGTTGAACGCAACCAAGTGTATAGCAAGCAATGAGGGCACTCAACCCACAACTAACGCGCGCACGGCTGCTGATAACGCTTGGCGTTATTTTAACTTTACTCATACTCATGCAACACTCACACACACACTCACACACACACTCACTGACTCACTCACTTGACTGCGCTGTTGCTATTTTTGCCTTTGGTGAGTTAACCTTTTAGCTTATCAACGCGTTATGGCAAACACTCCCTGGGCAGTAGCGGCGGAGTAAAAGTTGTAGTAGAAGAAGAAGAAGAAGCAGACGCTATGAGTGTGCTACTTAGCCTAATGTAAACGTGCGCTTGCATGCCTCGTTGCTCAGTTCAACGCTCAGCATACATACATATACATTGACATAAAAATAACTGAAAACTTTGTATATATTGTGTGGGTACGTATGTGTGTGTGTGTAGAGATTCTTCGCTTCCTCTCCTATGTAGTAGCATGGGTGTTTGCGCTTTATAGATGTCCCTGTTTGTGGCGTCCTGTATGTTGTTTTATTTTCTTTGCCTTGCTACTCTCGCTTTAAGCTAACCGGAATGTGCTGCCAGCTGGAAATTTGTATGCAACGACACGTGTGTTGCTCCTGCTCCCTGCTGATTTTTGAAAAAATAAAAAAATACAAAACAAAACAAAAAATAAAATAAACTTGAGCGCTAAATTTAAAAGGGTGCGCGGTAAAGTGTTTTCTGTTCATAAAAATAAGAGAAAAAAAAACTTATTAGCAAAGTGCATTCTTTTAGGCACTACAACAACGACAACAACAACAACAAAAATGATTCGCTTGAGTTTGTTACTACTTTACTTTTAGCTACGGCTACGGTATACATTTTTTTTGTTGTGCTTTGGGGCGAAAATTAAATTTTAAATGCATTTTTGCGCGTTCATAAAGTTTTTTTTTTTTTCTTCAGTTTTGTGATTTTTTTTTGTTTATTCTTTGTTGCTGCTGCTATTTTGTGTGTGTATATGTGGCACTGGAGGTTTTGATTTAATTAAAATGTGCTTAACAGCAAGTGTACGTGGTTGTAGTACTCAAAACTTGCAAGCTGTTTATTGTGTGTTTCTGTGTGTGTGTGTGTGTGTATACCTTGCAATGCGTTTGAAAAAAAATTCGTTGCATGCAAGACGAAGTTATTCTTTTAAAACTATTTTTGTAAGTTTGTACTAGTTGCGTATTATAATTGAAAATTTAATGTTAATTTTTTTTTTTTGTTAATTTTTCGTTGCATACTTTTAGTGAATTTTTTTATATTTCTAGTTTCTTTCACAAATGGATTTAAGCAATTGTAAATAACTGAAATTTCAGACGCTTGAAGCTAGTTAAAAACATAATGAGCCGAAATAAAACAAGAAAGTACACTAAAGTCGTGAAAGCTTGACTAGGAGCCAACTTGTACTACAATTTATAGAAATCAAAATGCTGTTTTGTTTCCAAGCATCATTTGAAAGTGTTTCTAGCATAATTTTAACTAAACGTTAAGTTGATTCGATGTGTTTCAAAGTCAAAAGTCAGGAAAAAAAATATATGAGTTTTACTCCATTCGCCATAAACCCCAAACATGGCCATTCGTTTATGACCTATTCAGATCCATGACACATTGCCAGACTGAGCAGCAACTCTTTTTTTTTTAAAGATGCTAAGCATTACGTATATAGTATTTATGTATTAATAAAACTGCGCAGAAAATTGAGATAATTCAAAACAAACTTCTGCTTTCTAAAAAATCACCGAAACAATTCCAGATATCCAAATATTCCAGTTCTAAAATATTTCAAAATACCTGCTCCCAAAATCCCTTGACCGGAAAATATTTTTTTTTAGTTTATTGAAAAGATTCCACAGATAGACTCCACAGATAAAATCCACAAATAGAATCCACAGATAGAACTCACAGATAGAACTCACAGATAAACCCGCAGATAGAATCCACAGATAGAGCTCACAGATAGAGCTCACAGATAGAGCTCACAGATAGAATTCTCAGTTAGAATTTACATATAGAATTTACATATAGAATCCATATAAAGCATCCATATTAAAGGTTTACTTTTAGAATCGAAATATAGAACCCACTTATGCAATCAACATATAGAATTCTCATATAGAATCCACATATAGAATCCACATATACAATCCACATATACAATTAACATATAGAATTCACAAATAGAATCCACATATAGAATCCACATATAGAATCCACATATAGAATCCACATATAGAATCCAAATATAGAATCCACATATAGAATCCACATATAGAATCCACATATAGAATCCACATATAGAATCCACAATACAAACAAGAAAGAACGCTGAAATCAAGAATGCTCAACTGCAAAATACCCTGTCCCCATCTTTATGTACCTAAAGTTAAGTCTTATCTTAGTACCTAACCTTATTGTTTTGGATTTTCATTCTGTACTTGGTGACTGGATTTTGGGATCTCTAATTCAATACCAGGATCGTCCGTCTGACTCCAAACGATTTATCTTTGTTTCATCTGACCGTATTACCTTAAAAATTATTTTGATATTGATTTAACTTTTTATTAGTGAGCGACAAACCGTCAAGCACGATGGCGGCTCAATTATGGTTTGGAGATGTGTACATAAAATAAAATTGAGCCCTTGGTATTGATCGATGGAATAATTCGTAGAGGTGCAATATCAAGGCATTCTGCAACATTCTGCAAAAAAAAAAATCGATTTCCAAGCAAAGATTCAAGTCCATGAAGTGGCCATCGCAATCTTCAGACATGAACCCCCATTGAAAATCTATGGAGCCATGTTTAATCGCAGCTTGCGAAATTTAGGGTCCCGCCGAGATGAGTGATGAAGCTGTGGAGAGGACATCTGGTACGCGATTCCTCCTTAAATGGTGCAACGCTACACCCAAAGTATGCCAAATCGATTAGATGAATTTAAAAAATCAGAAGGGCTGTGGACCCATTATTAAAAAATTATAAATAAAAATATTTGTTGAAAAATAATCACGGTGCAAAACTGTAACATTTGAATCTTCTTTCTCTTCCAACTTATCAAATGACTTCAAAATATTTGGAAAAAGAGGCAAATATTGCACTAACAAAACAAGACTAAGATATTAAGCATGCATTAAGAAGAAAAGAAAATACAGATCGTTGAAGTGAGAACATTGAAATCGTGTTACAGTTTTGCTCGTCAGTGTATTTGCTCAAACTTAATATACACTTTTACTCTTTTGGTACAAGGTATAATAAGAAACAAAACACTTTAATAGGGGAACTTCTTTCCGACCAGCCCAGACATGGCACCCTCCGATAATTACCTATGATGAGGAATGCTTTCGAAGAGGAATTTGTATGTTGTTTGAAAGGTGAGCGAAAGAAGTGGCCTGCGATGGACAATAATTTGATATTTGACCTTCGTTGGTAATCAAGAATACATGCATTTTTTAGGGGTTATAAAAAACTCTTCCATGAGGCTTTATATTCGAACGTTTCTAGCCCTTTCATTGCTGAGACACAAAGGTAGAGCTTACTTTAATCGTGAGGATAGCGATGCATTAAGTTTCGGAGTATTAAAACTTTTTGGAATCAAAAGCCGCAAAGTTTTACAAAAAACTCTTCCTTTTCATCACTTAAAACCCTTAAAAATTTATAAAAATAAAAACAAAAATAATCAAAAGACATACTAAATTCAAATTAACCACACACACAGAAAAAAATTATGAAATATAAATTTCACTTTAAGCAATGAGAATATATAAACCCTAATAGCAGCAAACAAACCACTAAATTATGCTACAAAAAAATAAAGCATGAAAGTCAACAGGCATGCATGGCATGGCATGGCATGGCATGGCGTGTGCGTATGCGTATATGCGTAATTTGGCAACGTCTTCGTCGTCTTCACTCAAACGTAAAGACATAAAAGCGATTGTACGCATTAAAAAATATAAAGCGGCTTGAATAAAAGGATAAGCAGAACAACAACAACAACAAGAAAAACACAAGGAAGTAAGCGGTAAGTAGAATGCCTTTTTAATTCTCTTTTTTTTTTTTTTTTTTCTTTTTAAGCAAACAAATAAAATTATGCAACGCTTGCGAAATGACGACAAGACTAAGCGAAGCATAGCAGCTCCTATGGAATCAGAGCAGCAGCAGCACCACAACCAATGCAAACAACAACAAACGAGCATAATGCCACAATTTGGCTTTGTCGCTTAACTTAAAAAGTAGCACAGACGACATATATACGCTACACAAAAAAAAAAAAAAGAATAAAGATTTAAGAGAAACAAACGCACAATTAAATATACATCTCCCCGGGGAGCCTTCAACGCTGCTATTATGACGAAATGCGCGCAAACATTTAAAAAAATAAATAATACAGACGCTGAAAATAAACAAAAACAAAAAAATAAAAATTTCAAGCGATCTGAGTAAAAATTCAAAAAAGCCAAGAATTATGTCTGAGACAGACACAAAAACGTCGACGATGACGGCGTGTAACGAGAGCGCGCAATGTTTAATGAGCTAAACGGAAGGAAGTCACTCCCCAGTAGAAAGCAGCAGCAATGGAAATGGAAATGGCGGCGGCGTCGAAAA
Source organism: Leucophenga varia (assembly GCA_018903435.1). Lineage (NCBI taxonomy): Eukaryota > Metazoa > Arthropoda > Insecta > Diptera > Drosophilidae > Leucophenga > Leucophenga varia. The sequence continues at coordinate 81,306 of JAEIFJ010000095.1, forward strand.
CAAAACAAAAAAAATAAATAAATAAAATTTTTCCTTTTTTTATTCTGCTTTCATTTCTTTCTTTTGGCACATTTCATTTATATAAAATAAAATTTTCAAGTAAAAACGGAAAGACTCATGCCGCATCGCTTGGAAAATTAGCAACGATGATTCTGATTCTGATGATGACGACGACGACGATGAGAACGACTTGTGACAGTTGAAAGCGAATTTTATGCTTTTTTATTTTGTTTCTTGAGAAACAAAATAATATTTTGTATTAAATTTTTGAATTTTGATTTACAGACGACAGCATTAAAATTTAATTTTTATAAAAAGTTGCCTACAAATGCGCGCATACACGCACAGTTGTCATTATTTCGGCATAAAAATGTTTTCTTGAAATGTTTGTGACAGTGAAAATGTTTTAGAGAGACAATTACGGTTCGCTTTGTTTTTGTAGACAGCCCCAGCCATCGAGTTGATTTTATGCGTATTTTATAATGTATATTTTTTTATTTCTTTAATGTTTTTCTAATTTAACTATGCGAATTTTGCTTGTCATAAAGTTTATTTGTGACTTTATAAAGTAATTAAATAATGGTAAAGTTATTTATGATGAGAAGGAAATTTAATTGAGAAAGGCATAAAGAAATTTTCAATTTTGAGCTTGACGTAGAAAGTGGTACTTACAAATTGGTTTGGAATAAATTTTTGGTAGAGATCAAACATGAAAGTTGCTCAAGAATTGTTTTAAGATATTAAATATAAAATTTTTTAAAATATTTGTTTGGAATAAAATCGAAAAAAAATTTAATTAAAAAAAAAAATTCTGAGGAAATGTCAACCGAAGCCATTAAATGTGCCAATTTGCTTATAGAACGCAAACAGCATATCTTAATTCTGTTTCTAAAGCAGTTTCGAGACATAGCAAAGGACCATACAAACGAAAGCAGCAAGAATAATTCAGAGTGGCTTTTCGTTAATGAACTGCGAAAAGCCACTTGCTGCTGTTTTGTTCTCTACGCTCGCTTTTTTTTTGCTGTAATGCTTAGCAGTTGACTAGCCTTCTTAAATCTCTTCCTAATGGGTTTCCAAACAAGGTAAACGAACATACAAACGAAAGCAGCAAGAATAATTCAGAGTGGCTTTTCGTTAAGGTACTTCGAAAAGCCACTTGCTGCTGATTTGTTCTTTCGCACGTGTTTTTTTTGCTTTTATGCTTAGCCGTTAACGAGTCTTCGCTGCGTTCAGATAGCAGCATTAGAGCCTCGATTTCATTTGTTATTATTTATTATTTAGTTGTCACTATTCATTTTTTAGCATTCGCTACAGAATAATTCAAAGTGGCTTTTCGTTAATGTACTGCGAAAAGCCACTTGCTGATTGAGAGCAAGTACAAAGTTGATTCGCATACTTTGCAAGCGATGTCAGTGACATACCGTTAGGCATTTTGTCGTATGGCGTTTCATACCTTAGTATTTATATTATGTTTGGTATTACCGTATTTAACACCCATAAACATAATGCAGCTGCCGATGCATCGTTTAAAAACTTCTTTTAGTCAAAGCTCTAATACCCGTCAAACGACTGTTTAAAGAGTTTATGTGTGATTATCAGTGGCTTAGATAGAACTTCGAGATGAGATGGATGGAGTAATAAGAGGTAAGTTTGTATAGGGTTAAACGTTATAATGCCCCGATCAGTACCACAATGGTGGTGTGTACAAAGGATGATATAAGATGTAATTTTACCCAATTTTGTAGTGAATACATTCTTAAATAATACCTATTTTCATGCAAAAACTCGAAAATGGGCGGCAAGTTTATATGGGTGCTATACCTTCAAATGGGCGTGGCACTGGTTTCGACTTAAGATGACTTAAGATAGAGTTTTACCAAAATCTAGGGGTGAATACAAGCATAAATAATACAAATTGTCATATAAAAATTATAAAACTGGGCGGTAAATGATTCTATGGGGGCTATACTTAGAGGAGTGCTGGCAACCTGAATTTAACATACAAACTATCTAGGACTGAGGAAAGAAGATTATACTTTATCGAGTTTCAGCTCAATATCTTTCAAACTGAGCGAATGACATCACTCTCCGACAAACAGACATATTCTTTACACTATGTGTGGCGGGTATCCAAATTTCACAAGAGCAAAACATTCCCTGTCAGCTTATACCAATCTTCTCAAACCTTTCAATAAACATCTTCAGCACAGCTTAAACTACTTAAAAAATACTCTTCGACTTTTACTTTTGTTTCTAGCTGACTCGGATTTACCTAAAAAAAAAAAAAAAACATTTGGCTATAATGTGGGGTGGAGCGAGCCACTAAAAACTAGAAATCTAGAATATTTATAGAAAGTACATTCATTCAAGAGAAATGCATTTTTGTTTATGGGAAGACTTTTGTGAAAACGCAACTTATTTTTTTTTATCATCTCATAAAATCTTACAAGTGGCTAACTCGACCCCATAGAAATGATTTTTTTTTTAACTCAACGTACGTATTTTTATATTTATTAATTTATAACGGTCCCATTTTTATATATTTTTTTTTTTGCTGCACATTCCATATTTTCATGATTGCTATGCTTTTTCGTAAATTCATTCATTATTTCGTAAAATATTTCGTAAACTTGACTGCTCAACAGCTTTGTTTTAGTTTCCGTTTCGTTTTTTAAACATGTAGGCACCTATGTCCCGCATTATACGTACTGTTCTGTTGCAGATTGTTGGTGGAATGTGATTTTATTATACAATCTTTTTTCTATTTCTTTAGTTATGTAACTTTTAGGCCTCTTTTATTATGCAATCCTCTGGCTCATGTTTATTATTTTTTTTTTTATTTTTTTTCTCAATTCTTTCAGTTCATTAATAAACAGTTCATTAAGAAAATCGCTGGTATTGATATTCTCGACGATTCTATATTTTTTTATAACCTTTTACGTTGCTGTAAATGTTATTTAATATTTAAAATAAACAAGCTGATACCCAAATCTATCGCTACTAGAATAAATTGAACGTAAAAAAAAATATACATTTCTGCTTCTTTAGAGCGCAAACAAACAACACACTCCTCTCCAGTTTTTATGCATATTTTCAATAAAATAAACTCATAAAAAATCCGCATTAAAATCGACATCAATGTCATGCAGACAGGTAAACAAACAAATGAATGAATGAATGAATGCTGAAAGCAGTCTAGCCAGTCAATCGGCTTTGTTTGTTACAAAAATATATAAAAATGCACACACACACACACTCAATGAGCTTTCGTTAATATTGGCAGTTATACAACTACAAAAACAGCTGACAACTGTGTTGTTAGCGTCTGTCTACATTCAAACAAAAGAAAAATAAAATAAAATCCAAGAGATAAAATAAAATTTGATAAATTATATACGCGTGTACAATATTTCAAAAAATTTGGGCAATTTTATGCCAGTTGCACAAAGAAAATTGTTATTTCAGTCAATGTCAGACAGAATTGTTGTATTCAGCCAAAAAGTATGCTATACAATAACACAAGCGTGCAAAAAAAAAATCCTGACAAGTAATAAAAAGGTACAAATACTGTCGAAGTCGAAACAATGAGAATTATTTTTGTTATTACCTTGGAGATTAATTAATTGCAAACGTACAAATGTGTACTTGTGTGTTTGTGTGTGTGTGTAGCTATATCGAATTTATTTACTTTTTTGTTTTGCACACTCCATGTTTAATGTTCGAAAGCATTAAATGAAATAAATACTTCTTATTCACTTTGCTTTTTTTTTCTATATATAAGCAAGCATTGTGCTGCATTATTTTCGCATTTATGGAATTTGTATAGCATGCAAACAGGCGTCATAGTGGTGCTGCAGGGGTGCACGTTGAATTTTTTTTTTATAGCGTAGCAAATTTTTCTCCGTCTGTGTGGATGTATTTTGTTTGTTATTATTTATTGCTACGGCGATAAGCCTTTTTTTCGTCGTCGTCGTCTCAGGCAGTGGAGTACAAGAAGTTCATGGCGTAGGTTTGGATTTGTAATGTAGACAGAGATTATTTTCAACGCGCTCAAACTGGAAGGGAGAACTTTTGCTAAATGATTGACATGTAAATAGATGGGGGAGTTTTGCGCTTGTTAGAGAATTATTACGGAAAGTGGTAGTATAAATGTAATTGATATACTTAGTCGTTTGCAGACAATGAGATTAATTAGTGCTTGTTTTGTTTCCATTTTGATATAACAGGAAAGAGATATTAGTTTATGTTGTTAGTGAAAAATTCGAATAGTAAATAGATAGAGAATTAATTTCTGTACTTAGAGCAAAGGTTAACAAGAAAGAATGCTAAAGTCGAGTATGCTCGACTGCAAGATACCCTGTACCCAATCTTTTTGTACCTTAAGTTAGGTTCAATTTGACTACCATACCTCATTGAATTGGATTTTTCATAGAAAAACTTGAAAAATCGGGTATATCTTTGAATGGGGTTATACCAAAAATTTTGTTGGGCCTACCCATATTGGTCCATTTCATTGGGACTATCATAGACATAATTTACACTAAATTTAAATTTTCAGGAATAAAAAACAATGACGTTTTTATGTAAAAACCCAATATTTTGGGGTAAATTTGTATGGGTGCTATACCTAAAATTTTGTTGGTCCTACCCAAATTGGGATATTTTATTGGGACTATCATAGACATAATTTACACTAAATTTAAATTTTCTAGAATAAAAAGCAATGACGTTTTTATGAAAAACCCAATATTTTGGGGTAAATTTGTATGGGGGCTATACCTAAAATTTTGTTGGTCCTACCCATATTGGGATATTTTATTGGGACTATCATAGACATAATTTACACTAAATTTAAATTTTCTAGAATAAAAAGCAATGACGTTTTTATGCAAAAACCCAATATTTTGGGGTAAATTTGTATGGGGGCTATACCTAAAATTTTGTTGGTCCTACCCAAAAGGATATTTTATTGGGCATACCAATAATTTACACTAAATTTAAATTTTCTAGAATAAAAGCAATGAGTTTTTATGTAAAAACCCAATATTTTGGGGTAAATTTGTATTGGGTTTACCTAAAATTTTGTTTGTCCACCCATATTGGGATATTTTATTTGGACTATCATAGACATACTAAATTTAAATTTTCTAGAATAAAAAAGCAATGACGTTTTTATGTAAAAACCCAATATTTTGGGGTAAATTTGTATGGGGGCTATACCTAAAATTTTGTTGGTCCTACCCATATTGGGATATTTTATTGGGACTATCATAGACATAATTTATACTAAATTTAAATTTTCTAGAATAAAAAGCAATGACTTTTTTATGCAAAACCCCAAAATTTTTGGGGTAGATTTGTATGGGGGTACTCCTTAAAATGGGTCTAGAGAAAAACCGTTTGTTAGTGCACACTTGACGGCTTAGGAGAGTCTAAGTTTCAATAATCGTTTTCATACGGCAGACAGCATGACAGACGGACGGACGGACAGACAGACAAAGCTAGTTCGACTCCCCTTCCAATGCTGATCAAGAATATATATACTTTATAGGGTCTATCTTGCCTCCTTCTGTCTGTTACATATGTTCATTCGCACAAACTTAATATACCCTTTTACCCTTTGGGTACAGGGTATAAAAAAAGGAACAAAGAAGTTTTTATGCAAAAACCCAACGTTTTGGGATTTATAAGTCAAATCAATGAAGGTGTCCCATAAATTCCAAGTATGCCGTTATATTTTATTCAACCAGACCTAAGACCTCCTCCATAAGACTTTCCAGCTATTTCAACTGTTGGTGTTTTTGTCTCACAGTGTAATATATGCTCCTTAAAGTATGCTTTATTTTTTTTGGTTTTTTGCATAGATTAAAATGGGTTTGCCTTTTTTAGTGCTTCTTTTGAAAAAAATAAAGAATTTACTCAAAAATCTGACATCATTTAAATATGTTTAAGAGGAGTATACGAGTATCAACTGTTTTTTTTTTTTTTTTCTTTATTTTTCCATTTTAAATTTTTCAGCCAAGATAAAATTTAAATTTAAAGAGAGTATCTTGAAATGCATCTTTATATTTTTTCTACAACTTTTTTTATGGTTTACGTCTGCGTATGTTTTGATTAGCAATTCCATGAAAGAGTTTAACAAAAAAAAATAAATAAATAAACTAAAAATATATTAAAAAGAAACCAAAAGTAAGAATTTGCCCAAATCAGCCTAAGAAATATGCGCCAGAATCAATAAAAAAAATGGAAAAACTCAAAATAAAAAAACCTTAAACCAAAAGAAAATAAACTAAACACAAACGCAGACTTTGAAAAAAAAATAAACTACGTCGACGACGACGATGACTATCGTCTCAACTGACAAAATAAACAAAGTAGTAAAGCGAAATATTCCATAATAAAAAACTAAAATAAACATAACACACAGCTGTAAATTTGTATGCAAAAGAACTTGAATATATAAAAAAAGTGGTGTGTGGCTCTATAAGAATATAAAAAAAAAAAAAATAGAAAAAAAAAAAAAAATGACAGCATATAAACTTACATTTTGGTTTGTAAAACGGACCACGAATGAGGAGACTGAAATTGTATAGTGTGTATGAAAAAAAAAGGATACAATGCAAGCTAGCAGCGCCGAAATAAAGGAAAAAAAAGTATAAATACGAAAATAGAAATAACAAATACGATTTGAATCGTATAATGCAAAACTAAAGAGGGTAACTCTATAAATATGGCAGCACTAAAAACAAATTAAAGAATGGGTTCCAGAAACTTTAAGTGTAGCGCTAGAACAAATCTTAAATCTACAAAAACAAATGAAGCCAATAAGTAGTAAAAGGCGTAGAAGAACGAAATTACAAACCCAAAAATGATACAAAAATACCAAACAAAAAAGCAACAAAACGATTCATTTTTTTTTCTTGCATTCAATCGAAATCGAAACCGATTGCGCTATGAAATGCTTAAGAAGAAAAATAGCGCAAAACGATAAGCCAAGCAGTAGAAGCAGCTGCAAAGCATAAATGAATTGAAAGCAGCAGCAAAAAGCAATTCAAGCAGTCAATATCCTTACAGACGAGCAGAACAGAACAGAACAAGCAAAGCATTCATAAGCAGTCGAAATGCGATTGTCGAGGACAAAAATACACACACACATACACAGATACAAAAAGAATTACAGACTAGGCGCAAATGTTGCTCTTGGGAATATTTTCATTTCAGCAGCAAATACAGAAGCTGTGAAAAGGCTTTCCATAATATTTTTCGACATTTGACTTTTGATTGAGCGCATTAACCGTACGCGCTGAGCGCATTCTGTGTATATTACGGCCGTAGTCCGTAGTAGTCAGTGAAGTTGAATTCAAACTATTTACTCTAAAAGCTCTGCTTGGGATTTGGCTGAAAATGCGCAGCTTAGAATTGAATTTTGTTTCTTGCCTGCCTGAGTTGGTATGAGGAGTTTCATTCGTTCGTTGTATTTAAGTTGCTCGTCCTTTTGTACGCTGCTGCATATTATGTGTATTTGTTTTGTGTAAGAAATGCCGCTGGATTTAAATATATATTTTGTATAACTGGCATAGCTTTTATGCTAAATCAGCTAAAATCGATTACAATCCAATTAGATTGAGTTGACTGGATGGCTGGCTGGCTGGCTTAGTTTTTGTATTTGAAAGAATAAAAGGTGTGCTCTGTTTATTTGTTTTGTTGTTGTTGTTGTCTGAAGACGACTTAAGACGTTTATTTGTTTGCTTTTTGTTCCGGTAAGAGGTTTATAATATAAATTGAATAGTTGCTTTGGTTATTAAGTACTCTGCTCTGGCATAATTAATACGCCTAATTAAGTTTATCTCATTTTAAGGCATAACATAAATTATTTTACATTTTTAAACACCTTTCAATTCTGTTTTAAACAATTTAAGACGAAAAATCTTTTACAATATCATAAATGGCAATTGAGTTCGATTTTAAAGTAAAAACCTAACAATAGATTTTTTCTATGATTCTTTTGGATATTGTAATAATTAGCGCAAAACTATTTTTTAAGCATTCCCTTATCTTGCAATAATGAAAAAAAATGAAAAAATTCAAAATAAAATCTGTCTAGATACTATGAAAACTTTCGTACATTGTAAAAAGTTTTTTTGTTGAAAGGAGCCACGAAATAGTTTGTACATTTTACGAAATTATGATAATCGTCTATATTCTACATTGTACAAATGTTTTCGTACTATTTACAAAACGTTTTTTTTCGTTTATATTTACAAAATGTTTTTGTTTATTCTTCAAACGTATTAATTTCATACAATAAAGCCCCCATAAAAATTTATCCTATTTTTCTTGAGTTTTCGAACGAATATCCATTCCGAGTTCAGATTCGAATTCAGATTCGCCGTGCAAGCCCGAAGATTCAAAATTACGATGTGTTTTTAAATATTGGATTAAAATTTATAACAAAAAATGTTATTTTTCAAGGTAAAAGCAAAGAAACTATTATTTCTGACTTAAGATTCAGATTCAGTGATCTAAAAATACATTATAAATGCCTACCTTGGTCCACAGCACAAGACCGTTTTTTTTTAATTTTTGACCAAGATTTACAGATCTTTGAGCTTAAGAATGAAAAGGCGCACGAACATTGGAATTCTTATGTTAGATTCAGATTGTGCGGCACAAAAGATATATAAGAACTCAATAATCTGGTTCCTACAGTCGAGGATTGATAATGATCTTAAAATTTATGATTTTGGCTGGCAATGTTTTAATGCCGTGTTTACACTATGTGCAGAGTTTGAGTTTATTATAAAAGGCTGCAAAATAAACTGTTCCCACTTTTAGACACAAAATGTTTGTTGTTTGTTGAATAATTTATGTACCAACCCCAACTATCGACAGATTTTTTATACCCGTTACACATAGTGTGAAGTGTATATTCAGTTTGTCTGAAAGTTTGTAACGCATTGAAGGAGACTTCGTAGACCACATAAAGTATATATATTCTTGATCAGCTCGACGAGACGAATCGATCTAGTCATGTCCGTCTGTCTGTATATTTCTAGGCATCTTTTTTGTTGAAGATATAAATATATTAAGCTGAAATTTGGAACTTAAGCTTTTTTTCGGCAACGACTATGTTAAGTTCGAGAATGAAAGTGCCACGCCCATTTTTAGGTATAGCCCCCATACAGACTTACCGCTTTTTTCCGATTTTTTGTATAAAAATACTAATTATTTATTCATGTATTTACTCCATATTGGGTAAAAACTCTTCCAATATATCATGGTATGGTGCCCACGCCCATTTTTAGGTGTTTTTCCCATACAAACTTACCGCCCATTTCCAGATATTTTCGAGAAATATGTTGTTATACATATCTGTATTTTTAGCTCAAAATTTTAAATTATAATATTGTGTGTAAACTTGGGTGACCACTGATGATTACACATAAACTCTTTAAAGATTCGTGCGACGGGTATTTAAGCTTCGGTTCTACCGAAGTTAACGTTTTTTCTTGTTTCGTAAAGTTTTGTATAAACTTGAAAATCGAGTGGCCATGCTTTTCGCGGAACAATCTGATTATGATTGAGAATAATTTTAGTTAGCTATTCTGCGTGCTGGCAACGCTGTCGACTGGCTCTGCTATAAACTGGTAATGCCTGTAACTACTTTCACACAAATGGTTTATATATTCAAATCGTAAAAAAAAATACAAAAATTTAGTAAAATTTTCGTAAAAAAATCCTTCTTTAAATTTTCAACGTCACTTTTGCTGTTTATATTCAATATTTCTATTAAAATTTCTTTTCAACACTTAAAGTCAGTTCGCTTCCTTTTATTTTTTATTCCTCCGCAGCAATATTCGAACATATGCCACACTTAACGTCTAGAAAAGAACTTGACTAGACCGAAAGAACAAACGAGCATTTCGTTACGTTACTGCTGCAACAATTTGTGGTTTATTTATGTTGGCAGACAGTTTCTTTTTTTCTCCACTTTTATCGAAGGACTAAGACTGACTGTTGCCTTCAACTTGGCTTTTGTTTCTACATATTTTTCGGTATTTTTTGTTTTCGGTCAGAACAGACCGCGTTTGTTTGGCTTTTTCATTTACTAATTTTTGGTTATGTTAACTTGCTTATATGTACGCTTACGTTACTTCATTTTACTGCTGCAAGGATTGGATTCGTCTATACATTTATTCCTTTATACTCTGAGCAAGTGATTAGTTATTGCCAACGGTTTCGCTTCTTTTCTTTTTTTTTTTTTTTGTAGTACTGCAAAAGTTTATAGACTACTTCAATGTTTTTTTTTTTCGTAAATTTTTAAGCTTTCATTTCCACCAAAAACTGAAGAAAAAATTGATGGAACTTTTGTATTTTATGTGATTAATACATGCGGTAAGGCATTAACAGGAAAAATAATAAAATGAAAGAAAAGCGAATTTCATTTTTAAAGCGGAAAACGTATGCAATATTTATGGTGCCCGTCTATACATATGAATTTCCTTTCTTTTTTTTTAGGGTTTATTTTTTCGAATGAGGTTTATGTTGGCATTTTTATTTTCGGTTTTTTTTTTTTTTTTTTTTTGTCGAGTGCGCTTGAGTAATGACTATGAAGTCAAAACAGCAACAGCAAATATTGCTGCCACTTCTTTTGGTATATGAGTTATTTGATTCATTTTTTTTTCAACTTATTTGTGGCCTTTGTAGCTTAAAAGTGCTGACATGTTATTTGTAGAGTTAACGAGCTGAGTTATTCGTAAGTAGAGACTGATGTGATGATTCGACTTCAAATTGAACGCATGTGTGCACAAATATCAGCAGTGTTGAACATTTTTGTGGTCGGTCTTTGTTTGATGATTCGCTTTGCTGCTGCTGCTTATATTTGTTAAATTAAATTAATATTTATTTTTTGTTTTTTCGGATTATAAATGATTTTGGTTTTTTTTCCGTTGCATTTAGTGTAAACGGGCATTATTGAAAAAGTTTGTAACGCATTGAAGGAGGCATCGGAGACCCCACAAAGTATATATATTCTTGATCAGCTCGATGAGACGGATCGATCTAGCCATGTCCGTCTGTCTGTCTGTCCGTCTGTCCGTCTGTCAGTCTGTCCGTCTGTTTGTTGCTATGCGATTTATTCGATGAAGATATAAAGATATTTGACTGAAATTTTAAACTTAAGCTTTTCTCGGCAACGACTATGTTAAGTTCGAAAATCCAAGGCCGCCCATTTTTAGGTTTAGCCCCCATACAAACTTACCGATTTTTTGTTTAAAAATAGTAATTATTTATGAATGTACTCGCTCCCAATTAGGTAAAAACATTTCTTTTTTTCCAGGGTCAAAACCAAGACGCCACGCCCATGTAACGGGTATTTCAGCTTCGGTTCCATCGAAGTTAACGTTTTTCCTTGGTTTTTTTACATTTTATTATTATGAAGCGCATTATTGAAAGAGATTAGGTTTTATGATATTTTTTAGGGGTGCGTATCATAAGGCTAGATTTTGTAACTGAATCTTAAAATATCTCTATGTCCGCTATGGATGTTGAAACCATCCAACCGATGAGTTCCAAACCGATTTCGTTAGAAAGGTAACATTGCAAGTAAATTAAAAGACCACAAAAATACTTTCGGTTCATGCATTAAGTCAATTTTCTACTTTTCCCATACAAAAATATTTTTTACTTTTTACTAGCCCCAACATATTTTGGTTCCACTGCAATCCAAAGACAAAAAAAGAAAAACTTCGGTAGCACCAAAGCTCAAATACCCGCCACACGAAACTTTAATCATTTTCTTAAAAAAAAGAAAAAATAGAAGGTGAGTTTGTATGGGTCTATATGTTATAGTGGCTCGATCCTTGTCATATCGGTAGTATATTTATAGGATAACAGTAGAAGTCATTTTACACAGATTGGAGTGAATATATCCATAAATAAGAACTATTTTCATACAAAATCTGAAAAATGGGCGCTTGGTTTGTATGGGGGCCATATCAAAAAATGGGCGTGGCACCTTTCTTTTGAAATTGGATGTCATTAGAAGTGCTTTTAACGCAATTTGTAGTAAATACATTTACAAATAATAACAATTTTAATACAAAAAAATCGAAAAAAAAAATGGTAAGTTTGTATGGGGGCTATATCTACAAATGGGCGTGGCACCTTGGTTCTGACATACAAACTGCCTTGGAGCACAGATAGCTTAAGTTTAAAGGTCAATATCTTTGAAACTTTCCGAGAAAAACGCATTGCAACAGACAGACAGACGTACATGGCTAAATCGATTCGTCTCGTCGAGCTGATCAATATATAAACTTTATGGGGTCTCCGATGCTCCCTTTAATGCGTTACAAACTTTCCGACCAACTTATAATACCCTTCACACTATGTGTGGCGGGTATAAAAATGGGTATTTTTTAGTGCTTTTCGTTATGTTTAAATACAAGCCCCACATATTTTAGACAATAAAAACTGGTATTTATTAGTATGTTTTCATACTAGCCCCCAACATTCTTGGTATCTCTGCAATCAAAAAAATAATAATGCTAAAATATCATCAAAGAATTGCAATTGAAGGAAAAAACAGCCGATACAAAACGAAATAGAGCCGAGTGAAGAGTTGTCCGTACTACTATGATGCACATGCCGGGTATCCACTAGTAAAAATAAAAATAATAAATTTAAAAAAAATTATTTAACTCACCTGATGGCCAAATCATGCATGAAAAGAGAAAGAAAATGAAATGTGTTAATTTAAAATAAATTAATATAAAAAAATTATTTGTCTTACAATGAAGCTTAGATGGGGTGAAGTAAGTCAGTTTGACAACTGTTAAACGAATGAACTTCTAGAAAAGTACTTTGTCGAAATAAATTTAAAATACATTCAGACTGATCATCATAGAAAACCAGTCCCAACTATAACTGATACACTAAGCTACTTCAAAAATTGTTAGGATAACATGGCAGCCAAAGGCAATAAGCACAAGAGTAAAAAACGGGACTAAAAAACAGCAGTAAGCAGGTGGATGGCTTTTCCCAGTACATTTCGGAAAAGCCACTCGAAAATTTTTCTGTTATTTTACATTGTAACTCATCTTACCATTTCTAATACTTTTGCTCTCAGACGCAAAACCTAACCAAACTATACATCTTATTAATAAGCCTTACGATTAACAAAGAAAAGAGAGTGCTAAGAAAAAAGAAAACATCCGAAATCTGAATACCTTAGAAATTAAATTTAGCACTTTAATTTAAACTGCTTGCACAATTGTAGTTGCCAGATAAAATAGCATTTTTCATTAATTTTAATGCACATTAACTACTTCTAAAAATAAATGTGTTGCACGTATAAAGTAAGGCATTATATAAAACGAATTACTGCAAACCAAGTAAAACGAACGTATTTGTCTATTTAAAATGTTTCATTTCCTTTAAAGACTATGAAAGATTACGCTAAATATTATCTAAAATCTTATAAAAAAAATTTCAACTGTTTATAAACCCAAAAAAAAGAAAAAAAAAAAATGAAAGAAAGAGAAAAAAAAAAAACCAAAATAAATAAAAGTGAAAACCAGAAACATTAATAAAAATAGACTCAAACAAAATGCTGCCATTTCCGCTATTTTCTTTGCCTTTGCTGCTGTTGCTGCTGCCAATGTTTGCCACAAATTTGCCAACTATTGTGTGCGGCATTCCACGCTTTGAAAAAAAAATATTATAGACTGACGCTATATTTAGAGAGTGATACTCAGTTCTCGTCTGTCTGTCTGTCTATAGCCAAAAACCAACTATATACAAAGAATATAAAACTGCTTACTCGAAAATTGTGGTTAGCTGCTTGCTTTTATTATTTTTTTTTTTTTTGTAGTATGACTGCCTGGCAAGTGCTGCTCTCAAAACTGCAATGTTTGACTTCACTTACAGAGTTTTTTTTAAATTTTTTTTTCTCGTGGCTTTGTTGCTGCGGTTAACTGGCAAGTGTTGTACACCGCCATTGCTATAGCCGCCATTTTGAGAGTTGCTGACTTGAAGCTTAGCGGTTCATTGATTTGGTAGTGGCGCCAAAAATTAACTTTCAACTTGGTTATCGTTTAGTTTTTTTATGCTTGGTGTTGCTTTTGAGTGTTTTGTAGATTATTACTTTTTTTTTGCAATATTTATTTTGCGGATTTTCTTTTTGCAAAAATATTTCTAATTTATTTTTATACTTAATTAAGTATTTTACTACAATTTAATTTGCTTTAAAAAAAAATTAGTTTAGATACAAAAACTATGACAACGCTGCGTATACTTAATATACTTCTACAAAACACACACACAAAAATTACGTATACAACATGTTGTCGTCGTCGTTGTTCTCATCATTTCGTATGTTGAAAATTTGCACATTTACCCAATTTCTATGTAATTTATATGCTAGCATATTGTGTGTGTGTGTTTTTTTATTTAACTAACATAGAAAATATGCAAGCGCATGAAAAATGAAAATATCAAATATACACAGAGAAATTCATTCGCAGCGAGACAAACACACACACACACAGGCAAACATACGGAAATAAAATTTTCATAAAACAATAAAGGTGAAATGTAGATACTCTAGTCATATTGTCATACACACACACACACACAAGAGAGAGAGTCAACATCATTTCCATTGCTTCTTCGCTTTATGCTGTGCTACAATATATGCAAATAAGTTGGAAAAAAAACCAGAAGGAAAAAATTGCTGATTTCGATTTCAATGCAAGAAAAAAAAAAAGTACTCACATTTGATGACAAAATGATGAGGAGCTTCATTTGTTTACATAAACCAAGCCAGCACACCAGGGTAGTTTAATAAATGTTAAATAAACTTAAAACACAGCAAACGCATTAATTTCAACCCTCGTTCTTCATATATATTAAAAATAGCTGCTAGTACCCGCATAAATTACACTTTGCAAATTTTCTACTTGCTCACATATGCACACACAAAGTTGGAAAATGTCGCGCATCAAAGTATGCAATACAAATAAAAGCGTAAGCGTACTAAAAAGGAACTCATGGCCATGGGCAAAGGCAGTAAAGAGAGATTGTAGACCGAAAAGATGCGGCATCGTTAAGCTTAGTTGTATCTTTTTTTTTTTTCAACTAGGGTCAAACAAATACACACACACACGCACACATATGTAACGCAATGCAACATGAGTTGACATAGTCACTGAATAGAAAGTTGCAGCTACCTAGAGGCAAAAAAAAAAAAAAAAAAAAAAACGAAGAAAATGTTGATAATAAAGACAAAGCCATGCAATACAATTGAAATAGAACAAACAGCGAAAACGAAACGCGACAGAATATATTCTAAGCTTGAGTAACTTTAATATAGAAAAATAAAATGTAGAACAATATATTAAAAAAAAAGTAATAAATTTATGTTTTTATACAAACATTTCTTTTTGGGTCGGCGACTAGTTGTATAATGCATTTGATGAATTGATGACTGCCAGTTTTTACCAGTGTGATATGCATGTGTGTCACGCAAAATCTCTTTGGGTTGCTTTCAAATCATTGAAATAATTAATAAAATTTACAATTAGTTTAAACTATGTTTAAAAAAATAGCAATACAGTGTATAGCTTTTTTCAAAACTGTTTAAACTGAATGTGAATTATATTTATTATTTCAATGAAAGACATGAAAGATTTGAAACCTAAACAAGCAGCCATGCTACCGCAATCACAAATTTTAGATTTTTGCTTAAAAAAAACGCAGTTCGCAAAAAATTCTTATCACTCATTAATTGAAATTTAAAATTTTTTTTTTTTTAATAAACTTAAAGAACATATTTATTGACAGCAACTACTGTTCTCGATTTGGTTGGACCGATAAACTTTTAATATGTAACCGATAGCTGTTTTTCGTCATTATACAATGCAAAGAAACGTTTTGAAAATGAAACACAACTTTTGCTTTTGTCGGAGCAGGAACAATTAGAAATCGTACGAATTTAACTAAATCGCAAATCACTATATAAAGTGATAACGGAGCAACGCAGTATAGATTTGCAATTTTTAATATCATTGATTCAGAGTTTATGTTTTAGTTATTTATTTACTACTCATGCCTAACTTAGTAAGCAGCAAACTAATCAAAGCAAGATCAACAATTTGCAATTTGGTTAGACCGATAACTTTTTAGATTGTAATAGCAATTTTTGTCAACAAAACGAAACGAATGGAATTGAAACATAATTTTAGAGTTTGTAAATCGCAAAATTAAGTGATTAGGGAAAATGGGCGGAGAGATTTTGTGAGACACCCCTAATATAAAGAAAAATGTTGCAAAACTAAGAACAATTCAATAATCAACAAAAAAAGTTTCCGCAGACAGTTAAAATATCGAGATTTATTGCATTTGGACAGAGGGCAGGGGTTTTTTGTTGACAAGAACAAACAAACCAAAGTGTATGTTAAAACAGCTGATGATGTAGAGTTGCACAATTTTATTTTTAACAAAGCGTTTTCCTAATGACTCTTGTGCAATATAAATTTATTATAGCTTCTTGTCATTGGGTCCCAAACCAAAATTTAATTTTTTGTGTTACCGAAGTGCAAAAACTTCCATTTTTGACCTGAAGACATTTGCATTCTGTAAAATTTCTTTTATTGTAGCTTTACGTTTTTTTCTCAGTTAGGACTCGATATGATTTATAAACTTTTCACTCAATTCAAAATGGCTGGGATATCTTATAAAAGCATACAGATTTTGATTGTTGATATAATATAAAAAAATCATCAGTATGCCTGAAAGTTTGCAACACATGAAACGAGACGTCGTAGACCTTATAAAGTATGTACATATATTCTTGATCAACTCGAAGAGACATGTTGATTTCATTCGCTTCCAATAGTAACCCATATTTAAAAATGATTATGGTTGAGGTGGGACCACGATAGCACATGGCCCTCATACAAATCTTCCACCAATTTTTGAGTTTTTATATGAAAAATGCGTTATTTATGAAGCGATTGTCATTGTCAAATATGGCGAAAACATTTACCATATATTTGACCCGTGTTTAGAAAAAGACCCATGGTTAAGGTGGAATCACCTTAGCATTTAGATAGATAGATTAATAGAGGGCGTTGAGGATAAGCCCATATTCCCATCACTATTAGCATTTAACTGCCATTTCTTCGACTAAAACATCTGGCCGCATGTTCCCCGATGGGCTAATGCACTGTGATGGCGGCTATTAGTCACGCACGGTCTAAACGGGAGTTTGACAGTAGTATTCTGGTACGCTTGGTGTTAATAGTTAGTCAGTCTCCAGTTGTTCAGATTTTGCCATTTGTTATTGAGGTTAAGTTATTTTTGATATTAGGTGTTCTTATCACTCGCTCGTGAGACCCTTCTAGCCAGTCTGTTAGCTTGCTCGTTCCCGGGGGCCCTGGGACCCATGAAATTCAAACTGTGTTATGCCAAACAACACGATTAAATTGGTTTCTATATTCCCTTACTAGCTTAGATTTGGTAATGTAGTGCTTTTGCATTGAACGCTTATAGAAACAGCCTCGGCAAAAAGTGCCGGTATTTTGATAGCCCAAGAATCCATGCCAATTTTGAAGTCTGTTTTAGGAAATATCTGAGGTCAAAGTGAACGCAGCATAAGAGCAAGCATTATATAATTATTCGTTTTTAATTACAAGGATTTCAAAATGAAAAACAAAAATTTTTTGTCTATCCGTCCGTCCGTCCAAATTTTCTACGGGTATCACTCCACTATGACCTCAAATATTTCCTTAACCAGTTGTATGCTTATCGTAAAATTTGCATGGATTAGCATTCTTGTAAACTAAAAATTTTTAAAAATAGAGCTATGTATCTAAGACCGGTATTTTTTACATGGACCTCTTCGAGTCACTTTACCCCCAATAATTGCTTGCAATTTAAATGAAAAAATTTTAATTATGAAGCGATTTATTTCAAATATGGTCAAAATACTTTTTGTAACAATCTAGGATCACAGTAAGACAGATTATTGAAATAGGATCATAAACCCCTATACAATACAAACGATCATATTCTTTCAAGAAAAGTTAGTCTAACCAACGTTTGACGGGAATTGAAGCTTTGGTTTGACCAAAGTTAACGTTTTTTCTTGTTCTTATAATAATTTTTTTCGAAGCAATATTAAAAAAATTTCCCTATTTAAACAAAATGCTTGCTCATTTACTATTGCTGACTATGAAAAGCATGTCTTAAAGTTTACCTAGTAAAACAAATACAATTTTAAAAAAGACATTTAATATAAACAGTAATTTATACATGAAACTATGTTGTGTATAATTTTTTATTTGTACAATGACAACACACCATATTGCCCAACTACTGAACACACTCACTCTACACTACTCTTGTGCATTTTATTAACACAGAATATACATTTGCGTAATTATAAGTGTATGTTACGATTTGTTTTCTTTTACTATAATTTTCTATATAAACATATATATTCCACTTGCTGACAAATATAAACAAACAAACACATAGATACTCAGATACTCAGATACTAACTATTATATATTAGGTATACGTGCTATTTACAAGCAATTTATATCTAAAAACCCCAACAAAATAAATAAATGTTGCAATAACTAATTTGCGTCTCTTACTTTTAGAAGAGTAGAAACTTAAATGTTGTAACTTTTTGCACGCAAACGAATAATTTTGATTTCATTTTTAATGTTTTGTTTGCTTAATTGTCGTGTGACATGTCAGTTGGAATTGTTTGAACAAAAATATTTTAATGGAATAGTCTGGAAATTATATGAAATTCTAAATTAATTTGGCGTAAGTCATTAGCTTTGGTTTCTATTAAATTTAAAAAGTATGCACTCCCACTTCTCGATTAAAAAATACAGCAGTTCTTAGGGTGTACCTAAAAATAAAATTGCGAGAAAGCATTTTTATGTAAAAATTTGCAATTTAAAAACAAAAATCTTTAAAGCTGCTAAAAATAAATGCCTTTCACGCTAAATATATATGTCAGCAACATGCAATTGTGAACAAATCAAAATAATACAAGTAAAACAATATGTCAAATGTTATTATACATATATTAAATTAGTTAAGCTTAGTAGAGAGGCCCCAAGGCGTGAACAATAGAGAATCACATGCATTCATATATGTATACAGACACGCACACATAACAACAAAAGGAGTACACACAGTGCTGCCACAGAGCAAAAAGAGCACGCCAGAATACACCACAAATGACGCCTACAATGGTTTTTACTCTACCAAACTTATACACACAAACACACACATACACAATCATACTTAAGCAAGCAAGCAAACAGGCATATCGCATTCTATCTTATATGAGTCCTTTGTGAGCAACATTTGCCTAAAGCAATTTGTCACGTGAAAATGTTGTAGCTTCTACGATAATTTTACCGTTTGTTAGTATGAATGAGGGAAGTTTAAAATTAATTTAGAGTTTATATATATGAAATGCTTCAAATATCAGATATAATCTATCTAAACGTAAATCATTCTGCAGAAAAAGTTGTGATCATACAACGAGCAATCGATACTTACACAAATTGCCATCACTAAAAGTATTGCATTCGATATTTATAGCAAAATATCGATATTTATATTAAAGTATCGATTTTAAAATGTATCGATATTTTTATCAAAGTATCGATTTCCACAGTTTGATATTTATATCAAAGTATCGATTTCCAAATGTATTGATATTTATATTAAAATGTCATTTTAAAATGAAATTTTTTTATCAATGTTTTTCAAATATATCGATATTTACATGAAACTATCTATTTTTAAATGTATCGATATATCAAACATATCGATTTTTAAATGTATCGATGTTTATATCAAAAATCGATATCAATTACTCTTACTTAAAATATCGCCATTGGTATCAAAATAGTTTAAAGAAACCAAAGTACCGATTAATTAAATTTATCGATATTATATATCGAACATCAATATTTATTACGCTCGCATAAAATATCGCTATTGGTATTGATTCAGATCAAACAAACTAAAATATCGATTATTAAATGGAACGGTATTACCTCCACAATATAAACTTTTCAACTTTAGCATTAATCTACCGAATTCCAGGTATTAACAAGTCAAACATTTATTGATCTCACTTAAAGTATCGCTTTGGTTTAAATAAGCCAAACGATATTTATATCAAATAACGATATTAATTACTCTCGCTTAAAATATCGTTAAAGCTCAAACAAGCTAGAATATCAAGTTTTAAACGGATCGATATTTAATATCAAATGTCGATATTTCATGCTTTAATTAAAAAATAGCTTTTGATATCGATATTGCTGAAACAGGCTAGAATATCGATATTTAAAACTATCGATATTAAAAATTATCGATATTTATCAACCTTACTCACAATTTTGCTATTGAAATTGATATAGTTAAGGCAAGCCTAAGGTATCGACTATACATTTTTTTCAAAGAATATCAAGAATATCTATATAATATCGCTATTGATATCGATATTTTTTAGACAAATAAAAGTATTGATTTTCATATAAATTTGTTAACTTTATTATTTCTCAAACAATCTTCAAGTTATACTGTAATTATATAAATTATATCAACCTTCAACGACACATTTTTAATTTATATTTTTCAAAAGATTTCAAACTTTCCTCGTCAAAAAAAAAAAAAAAAATAAAGTATACCTGTTTGGGTTTAAACAAACTTGACTTAAGCTTTAGTTGTATATATTGTTAAGTTGAAATAAATAACACCTTCCCTACTAGCTTTTTCCGTTTGTCATCTCGTTTCATTTATTGTCGCAACATGTGTAACAATTGTTTTGTTTTTTTTTTTCATTTTTAAGTCAAAAACTGTTGCATGCTTTAAGGCGCAACAAATGTGAATGTCGCTCTGCGTTGCTTTCCTTTATGATAAATTAATTTTTTAAAGTTTTTGTACATTTAAATTAAAAACTTTCGAATGTTTTTATACAAGATTGCATGCTAAATTTGTTGATTACCATTATTTTTTATTGTAGCTAATGAATTAAGTTCACCTTTTATTTATTTATTTTTATTATTTATTTTTTTTTTTTAAACTATGCAAACATGCAATGCTATTTTTATTTATTACGAATTTAATTAAGTGGATATAATTGTGGAATAACTTGTACATGTAGAACTGAAGTTATATAGATTTAAGCATTCAATTGAAAGATGGAAATAAATCATTAGTCGCGTTCACCAGAGAATTTTGATTACTGATCTTTAATTAATATTAGATTTATATAAGCGAACTTAAACTCGTACTCGCGAGCATTAGTATTAAAAAATCGAATTAGTAATCGAATTCGTGAATATTCGCATTAAAAAATCGAACTCATACTCGCAAATATTCGCATTTAAAGTCGAACTTATACTGAATTAGTAATCGTATTCGCGAAGCTTTGCATTAAAAATCTAATTTAATTTCGTATTCGCGAATCTTCGCATTTAAAAGTCGAACTTATGCTCGATTTCGCGAATATTCGCATTTGTGAATCGAACTGATGCTCGCATTCGCGAATATTCGCATTAAAAAAGCTCGAATTATTAATTGAATTCGCATTTAAAACCGAACTAAGTCATATTCGCGAATATTCGCATTTATTAATGGAACTCATGCTCGCATTCGCGAATATTCGCATAAAAAATTAAATTAATATTTGCAATCGCGAATAATCGCATTTATAAATTGAAATTGTATTTGCTATACTGAGCCTTTCTAGCGATATGAAATTTTTAAATAAACATATAAACAAGCAAACCCATTCACAATCAAATAGTCCGTCTGTCCGCAAATTTAAATTTAGTTTCTTTAGGCGCCAATTAATCAATTTTTTTAATCGATGCAACACAATTAGTAATTTTGTTAGTTAAAATAAAATTTTTTTATACACTACAAACTCACCTCTCCCTCAGGCAAATTTTAAACTCATGCTGCGAATCGGCATCTTGCTCCAATTGTTGTTGCTGCTGTTGCTGTTGCAATTGTTGTTGCATTGTTGATATAAGTTTTTGTGTTTGCTGTTGCTGCAGTTGCAATTGCTTTTGAAAAAGTTCATGTTGCGCTTGCAACAATTCCTGTTGCTCGGGCGTATATTGTGGCAGTTGCAATTGAAATGTTGGCGGTGAGTTTTGTTGTTTCTGATAAGGATGATGATGATGTTGATTATTATTATTGTTGTTGTTGTTGTTATTAATTTGTTGTAATTTTGTAAAAGTGTTGTCCAATTCATTGAAACGCAAATGTTGCAACAATTGTTCATGTGGCGTTTGATGTCGTTGATGTTGCTGTTGTTGTTGTTGCTGCTGTTGATGCTGTTGTGTTACTGCTAGCAATTGTTGCTGTAATTGTAGTAAACGTTGCTCAGGCGTTGTTGCATGCGTTTGTTGTGTTGTTGTTGTTGTTGATAGTTGCTCTGCCGGTGGTTGTTCTTGTTTAATCAACTGATTAAGATGTTGTTGCTGTGAGTAGTTATGATGCTGATACGTTGCTTGTTGTTGCTGTTGTTGTTTCTGCGACTGATGTTGTTGACAGTTTGGATGGTGTTGTGTTGTTGTTATTGTATTCATTGCGTTGCTGCTGCTCTTGTTTTGCTTCGTTTAGACAATTATTTGTTGTTGTTGTTATTGTCGCTGCCGTTGCCGTCGCACCCACACCCGCTGTAGCTAGTGTTGTAACTGTTGTTGGTGCTATTGCTGCTGCTTGTGGACTGCTATCGCCACCGCTGCTGTTGCAAATATTATTTTTGCTATTTTTACAATTTATGCTACAATTACTGCCACTGCTCTTTGCTGCGCCGCCTGTTGCTGCTGTCGCTGTTCCAGTTGCTGTTGCCGCTGTACCAGGTGATAGTTTGCCAGCTAACGCATCAAGCGAACTTAACATTATGTTAACTCTTGGATTTGTATTTGGTCGTCGATTTTGACTGAATTTGTCCAATCTGTAGTATGATGCGTGTCTGATGACGTCGCTGTAATTTGATGTTGAACGCTTTTTTATGCTCAACTTGACGTATCTGTCTGCCAGAGTACATGCATAAAATTTTTTAATCGTTTTTGTGGAAATGGTTATGGCTGCTGTGTGCTACGCTTTGGAGTTTTTTTTTTTTGTTTGTTTGCTTTTTTGCAGTTAAGCTTGCGCCTTTCTGTTGTTCTTCTTCTTCTTGACTTTGGCTTTATGCGCTGACTTTAATGTGTGTTTTTTTTTGTCTTTAAGGGATCTGTTTCCTTAAGAGTTTATTTGATCGAGCCTTGCTTTTAATTATTTACTTTCAGTTTGCTTCTTGCTGCTGTTTTTTTTTTACAGTTCTTTTATTTTGCCTGAACGAATGGAAAAGGAGAATGCCAAAAATTTTTTTTATTAGTAAGGATTAGTATGTGAAAAAAACATTGAAAATGAATTAATTTTATTAGTTAAAGTGTGAAAGAGATAGTTGTATAAGTGTTAGCATTGGTTCTCAGAGTTGTTGTTTGAATTCACAGTACTACTCAGTTGTATTCACAGTAGTACTCATTAGTGCTTACTTGAATTCACAGCAGTACTCATTAGTACTCTGTTATATTCACAGTAGTACTCATTAGTAGTCTGGTATCTCACAGTAGTACTCAGTTAGTACTCCTGTTATATTCTCAGTAGTGCTCATTAGTACTCAGTGGTATTCACAGTAGTACTCAGTTGTATTCACAGTAGTACTCAGTTGTATTCACAGTAGTATTCAGTTGTACACACACTTACTCAGTTGTCTTCACAGTAGTACTCATTTGTACAGTAATATACAGTAATATACATTAGTAATCAGTTGAATTCACAGTAATACTTAGTTGTGAAATGCAATCATTTTTTTACTTTTCAATGAAACGAAACATCCTATAAGTATGCAACAACAAATTTATCTTCAATTCTATATATCAGCTAGTTTTTTTTTTTTTTTTTTATAAATAAAATCAACTGTCACCAGGACAACTACAACTACAGCAGCATAACCTTGACGACATGGTTGACAGCTTGAAGCACTTCAGTCATCTGCGTGAGTGACACAAACAATTCACTTTCACTCACTCAACACTCTAACAAGTATGCAGCAGGCAGTCAGATATGCTCCTATATATATTTTATATATACTACTACATATGCACATTGTCACTTTCACATAAAATTCCTGTTCTACAGTGTCCTTCTGCTGTAAGTCAGCGTCATCATATGTCGTCCTCGTCGTATCATGTCAGTGCGTATGCATGTGTGTCTCTCTCTAAAAATACAACTGTACCAAACACTTGAAGTGAATTTTGTGTGCATGTCTGCGTCTTGTCTTACAGCATATTGAAGTCATGTTGTGGCAGTTATTTATTCTATATTTTTTTTTTTAATATTTTTTTTTTTTTGGTATATTCTATGATGCGAGGCGAATACTTTTAAATATTTACATACAAATGCACTCACTAGGCAGCTGCCTGACATTTATTTCTACTTTTCTTATTGCATGCTGCTGTCTGTCTGTCTGTCTGTCTGTTTGCCTTGCAGCTTAGGTCAGCTACATT
The DNA here is from genome assembly GCA_018903435.1 of Leucophenga varia. NCBI lineage: Eukaryota > Metazoa > Arthropoda > Insecta > Diptera > Drosophilidae > Leucophenga > Leucophenga varia. Next base: position 105,917 of record JAEIFJ010000095.1, read on the forward strand.
TCACTTGAGCTGCTAAATTCAACAACAACAACAAAAAGAAAGAAGAAAATGTCAGTACATATACACACAAACAAGATTGTTTAGAATACCATACACACATTCTATGTACATTTTATAGAAATACTTGTATACTACGATATGTGGTGCTGCTTTGTATATGTATTTCTGTTTGTTTATATAAGCCATGTTTTCACTGTTTATACGGAATTTGTGTTTGTTTGTGGTTATAAAATATAAACACTTGAGTCATGCACTATAAGGCACAACACAAGCATTTGAATATGTGTGTGAGTAAGGAAAATAAAGGAAGAAGAAAATCATTCAAAACATTTGCACAGCAGTTTTTTGAATGCATACAAAAAAAAAAAAAAAAGGCGTCTTATAGAAAAGAGAAAATACACTTAAAATGAAAATAAAAAAAGAAAAGAGAGTAAAAATCTTTGGGAAATATAATTCAGATAAAAAGTGTAAAGCGATAAACTTATTACTATCATTCTTGAGCTGTAGTTTGTAAAGCAAAGTAGAGCTGTGTGGAACTTTAACCGAAGTTTCACTGATTCATTAGTCACACTTTAAGCAGAACTCATGCTGAAGCTTGTAGGTGGTTGCCATCGTATGTAAAAATCATGTATTCCTCATAATTTGTTATTCAGCACAAGCAGAACTTAATGAAATTTCGTAATATATTGGAATAGAGTGCCTTTAGGTGGTTTTTAAAGGTTTTTGAAAGACAAACAATGGCAACTTACAAACAGTGACCACCTGAAAAACAATGGCAACCTAAAAATGGTGGAAATCTGCAAGCAGTGCCAACCTTTAAGCAATGCTAAACTAAGAACCTGAAAAAGAGTGGCAACATCGGAGCATTTTTTAAAGGAAAAGTACGAGATACCCAGCACCCTACTTTTATATTGCCTTATAATTGTAAAGGCTATATTCAAGAGTGGGTTCATGGTTAACAAATTCACCATGAAACAAGAAAAAACTTTATCTTCGATGGAACCGAAGTTTAAATACCCGTCACACGAATCTTTAAAGAGTTTATTATGTGATAATCCGTGGCTTAGATAGAACTACGAGATGGGATGGGTGGGGTAATGAGAGGTAAATTTGTATAGGCCTATACGTTCTAATAGCCCGATCCGTACCATATCGGTGGTGTGTCATGGATGGCATTAGATGTGATTTTACCCAATTTAGAGTGAATACATCCATAATTAGTACCTATTTTCATACAAAACATTCGAAAATAGATGGTAAATTTGTAAGGGGTCTTTACCTAGAAATGGGCATGGCACATTGGTTTCGACATTGGATGACATAAGAAATATTTTTACCCTATTGGAAGTGAATACATTCATAAATAATATCTATTTTCATACAAAATATTTTAAATGGGCGGTAAGTTTCTATGGAGGCTATACCTAAAAAGGGCGTGGTACCTTGGTTTTGATTTTGGATGACATAAAAGAGTTTTTACCAAATTTGAAGTGAATACATGCATAAATAATACCTATTTTCATACAAAAATTCGAAAATGGGCGGTAAATTTGTATGGGGGCTATATCTAAAAACGGGCGTGGCAATCTGAATTTAACATACAAACTACCTAGGACTGAGAAAAGCTTAAGTTTCAAGTTTCAGCTCAATATCTTTAAAACTGAGCGAATAAATCACCTCGCAACAGACAGACAGACGGACGGACATGGCTAGATCGATTCGTCTCATCGAGCTGATCAATAATATATATACTTTATGGGGTCTCCGATGCCTCCTTTATGCGTTACAAACTTTCCGACAAACTGATAATACCCTTCACACTATGTGTGGCGGGTATAAACATGCGACACTATCATTTAGTATTTCTTTCTTAAGTAACAAAAAAGGATATATTAAATTGCGATATTATTGGAAGGGAAGGAATCGTAAAATCGTTAATTGATTTAACGGTTGATCGATTAATCGTAAAATTGGAATTTATCGATTCATCGGTTAATCGATAAATCGGTTAATCGATTAATCTAATCTTTTAATCCTCTTAATTTTTTTTCAACATTTTTTTACATAATTTTTTTTGTAATTTTTTATTTCCAAATAGTCTCATTGAAATTCGGCTTAGCCGTTCTCGATTTTCAACCTTCATAACTCTTAAATTTGGCACAAGATTTGGCTCATATTTTTTCACACCATTGCCAACTTGTGGCTGCAATTAAAGCTCAATACATGCGGAGGCAGATAGTCTGTTTCTAATGGTTACTTGGCTTTGTTCGTGAGAGAGAGCCAATAAACTGTTATTTTAATGTGGGTAACAAATTGAAAATAGGATAACTCGTTATCTAGCCAAATGAATTAAAACGTTTACTTTTGTTTAAAAATTTTTTGCTGCATACTTTTAGGTTTTTTTTTTTTATTGTTTAATTCATGAAATGAACTAACTGTGGGTGTCTTATTTTTAATTCAGCTTACTTATACTTATTAAAAATTCCTAATTTTATCTTTCTCTCTTTTATATAAATTTTCTTAAATGTGTTTCAAATCCTCGCCAAATAACGTCTTCAAATGTTCAAAGCATACTTTTTTGATTACAGCAACATTAAAGCAATTTTTAAAGCATCTTCATTAAAGCCTATTGCTGCTCATTAAAGAAAGTTGCACAAAATTGTATAGACAAGAACAAAAACGTGCTTTGTGCTGCATAGATGCTTTTATATTGTCAATGACGCCCAAAAGTAGACTTTGTTCAATGCTTCTTTATATCAAGTGAGCGTTTGTGTGTGTAGAAATTCTTTTTATGTGTGTAAAGGATTTTGTACAATTTCTAATATTATTCAAGTGTCATCATATGCACTTGCCTTGTATATGACTCTAGTTGGTTAACATTTTCAACTTTGTATGTATGTGTGTGTTTTACTGGCTACTAGTACTACTAGCATCCTGTGTAGTATCTAAAATACATTGTTTACTTAGTATCTTTTGCAACTACTTTGTGTAGCATAGTACACACTTTTTGCTTTTACCTCAAACTTTGTTGTAATTCTTTTTCATACTCAGTCAGGTTTTTTCAATTTTTTTCATTGCATGCTTTCTGCCCGTCTGTCTGTCTGTCCGTGCATGTTGTGTTTGAATTTACTGTTTGCAGTTGATGTTGCTCTCGGTGGCATGACATATAAAAGTCACTTGCAGTAAAAAATAAAAAATATATCTAAACATTCGTTGTGTATACACATATTTACTTGTGTATCTTGTTGCAATTGCATTTGAAGTGCTGCTCAGTTGCAACTTAAAGTCATTGTATGTAAGAGTTGCCATATGCTTGCATGCCTTTGCTCATGCTATAAAATATTTTCATGTGTAACTGAGATTTTTAGAGAAAGTACAATTTTTATCGTTAGACATATTTTTTGAATTTTATTGTCTCTATGTGTGTGTGTGCGTTACTTTTGTAGCAAAAGTATTGTGCATAAATTTTAATTTTAATGTTTTATAATTGCTTTAAGAACTTTAGATGAAAACGAAACTAGTAAATGACTTGTATCCATATTGTCGTTGCATACTTTTAGGTGACAGTAATGTTTTTTTTTTATTTTTATTTATTGTAACATAAGTTAGCATCGTTTAATTATTTTGATGTTTTCAAATACTAAAAAGCAAAAATAAAAAAAAAAGAACATTATTTGTTTTTATGTTTTTTTTTGAGAAACAATTTTGTTTGCTAAAAATAATATTTTGAGTTTCTTTAAAAAAATTAATGAAAGGGCACAAGACATTTATTTAAGGCTGTGTATGTATGTGTTTGATAGAATAGTGGCAGCTTACAAAATATCCACTGCTTAATTTTGTTGTCTCAATACAAAATTTTACTTAATTTGTTTTTAAAGTGCGTCATAGTAAAATAAAAAAATATAAGGTTCCGTTAAATATCTCCCTTCCGCCTTTTTGCCGGGAGATTAATGGTATTTTTGGGGATGGTACTCTATCACTTCGAACCACGAAGGAATGGTTTCGACGATTCAGAGCCGGTGAAAACGACACCATGGATAAACCAGCCGGCGGAAGACCTGTGACGACGAATACCGATCAAATCATGGAAGCATCGAGTTAGACCGGCATGTGACACTCATGACATCTCCCGGGAGATGGGAGTTATTCACCAAACCATTTTAAACCATCTGCAGAAGGCTGGATCAAAAAAAAAAAACTTGATGTTTGGGTGCCGCATAATTTGACGCAAAAAAACCTTCTGGACCGAATCAACACCTGCGATATGCTGCTGAAACGGAACGCACTCGACCCATTTTTGAAGCGAATGGTGACTGGCGACGAAAAATGGATCACATACGACAATATCAAGCGAAAACGGTCGTGGTCGAAGGCCGGTGAATCGTCCCAAACAGTGGCCAAGCCGGGATTAACGGCCAGGAAGGTTTTTTGCTGTGTGTTTGGTGGGACTGGAAGGGAAACATCCACTATAGCTGGAGAACTGCTTCCATATGGCCGGACGCTTAATTCTACCATCACTGCGAACAACTGGACCGCTTGAAGCAGTCGATCGACCTGAAGCGTCCAGAATTGGCCAACAGGAAGGGTGATGTGTTCCACCAGGACAACGCAAGGCCATATACATCTTTGGTGGTTTGTAGGGTTTATCGCATCCACCATATAGCCCAGACAGAGCGCCGAGTTGTTCGCATATTAGGAGGAGGGTTCTACAAGGGCGTATTATGAAGTTGCCGTCTAGATGGAAACAGATTATCGAACAAAACGGCGCACTGGTCCGATGACCGATTTACTTTTGTACTGCAATACACAAAAAACTTTGTACTAGCCTCACGATTTATTTTTTATTTAATTAAAAATAATGTAGTATAAAAACTTTACAGCCTCTTTAAAGTGTTATTATAAAATATCTAAAAATAAACAAATGTTTCTCAATTAAAAAACAAAATAAAAAAATTGTATCCAAACAAACAAAAAAAAAAAAGTAGCTAGAAGTAAAACTTTCAAACTTTTCAAGGTTTTACTTTAATTAAATTTCATATTTACCACTCAAAAGCATAATTAAAATAAATATTTCCATAATGCCAACAGAAAGAAAAAAAAAATGCTATGTATCTAATGAATAATTCAATGGCTCTCGGTAAACTTAACTTCCTTTACACTTTGGCAACGGCAACAAAAAAGCAAACCGGAAGCACAAGCTTAATAGAATTTCATAGAATTTCAAATACTTTAAAGCGCGCTTGCGAAAAAAAGGAACTAAGTTAGTAAGGAAAAAAAATATAGCACAGCGTAGTCATAAAAAAAAAGAAGAGAGAGAGACTGACTAAGATAAAAATACGTAAATGCAACACATCAAAGCTAAAATGCGAGCGCATAACCCAAAAACATAAATCCGATGGCACAAATAGCATAAATGCAGCAGCAAAAATAATGAAAAAAAAATTGAAAAAAAAAAATTGTTTGCAAAATGAAAGCAAAAATATGAAAGATGACGACGAACGACAGACAGACGGACAGACAGACAGACCGACCATGAGCTAGCTGCTTGCTGAGTACTGCAAGCAGTTTTTAACACATTCAGCGCGCCAAAGCCAAATGTTATAGCTTCAAGCATGAGAGACAGAATAGTGTGAAAAGCGCCAAAAAAGTATGCAATGCCAAAAAAAAAAAAATAAAAAATTAAAAAAAAAAAAAAAAAAAAAAAAAAAGTAATTTCATTTTCATTTATTGTATTTTCTACGCTGCAAATCTTTAAATCTAAAAAGAAATCTCTTCACTTCGTTTGCAGGAAATGCTTTTGGCGCTAACAATTTTTTCGTTTTTTTTTTTTTTTTTTTTTTTGTTAAAAACTGCAAGCAACCGGAAATAGAAATAACTCAGTTAAAGAGTTTGAGTCTAATGCAGATATATATACTCTATATAGAAATAGTCAACATATCATTGTAACAGACTCTAAAGCGGAGAGAGAGAAAGATAAATGAATAGAAGAAAAATATGACAGCTTAATGTTGCAACTGACATTGGCAGCACCGCACAGCGCACAGCAAGCATAAAATAATGCGCTCCTCTATTGCAGAGTAAGAGATACGATAGCGTAGTATACTGACTGAGCATTGAGTTTGAAGATTTCAAGAAATGAACAAGCAAAAAAAAAAAAAATTAAAAAGACAGACAGACAGACACAATTCACTAGGATAGACAAATGAAAATTTTTGCTATCTGCGGGTTTAGTTCAATGTTGTAAATAACAAAAAAAAAAAGAGAAAAAAGAAATAAAAATTCAAGGAAAAATCTATAAAACTGCAACTAGTAAATCGGGTAGCAGTACACAAGTAAATCTTTCAAATGAAGCAGATATTGTCTATATTTGTATAGTAAGTATTTAAGTATTTGTGTGTTATTGTCAGTCAGAGATACTATGCAGAAGAATAGAATCGAATGAAAACATTGGAATTGACAACAATGCAATGCAGCAAGCAAATCAATAAAACTTGAAATGTTAGCAACAATTATGCATGTAAGATGCTTTATTTATGCAGTGTAACGCATTTTGTATGTATTTCGATTTCTTATAAATGCATAAAATTTTAAAAATTATGAGAAAAAGAAAATTTGCTTCGATGCTAAAGCTTAGTCTAAAATGCAACACATTATGTCCGTAATTCTCAATTGTATCATAGCAAAAACTAAAGAAAAAATGAACAAAGCAATATAAATAGGTTTTTTACAAACATAGGAGAGCGGTTTGCAGGTTGCCACCCCATTGAATTTTGGAATTTTAGCAATATTAAACATAAAAACACCAATTTTCTTTTGTGCTTTGAAGGAGCCAGGCACATTCTCTTCCTATCTATATCAAAAGGTGTAAAAATTGCAGGTTGCCACCCATTGATTAAATTTTTTTTTTTTTTTGTGCTTTGAAGGAGCCAGGCACATTTTTTCCTATCTATATCAAAGGGGTGTAAAATTTGCAGGTTCCACCTTATTGAATTTAGGAATTCTTGCAATATTAAACATTAAAACACCAATTTTCTTTTGTGCTTTGAAGGAGCCAGGCGCATTTTTCTTCCTGTCTATATCAAAAGGGTGTAAAATTTGCAGGTTGCCACCCCATTGAATTTTGACAATCTAGCAGTATTAAACATCAAAAACACCAATTTTTTTTTGTGCTTTGAAGGAGCCAGGCACATTTTATTCATATCAATATCAAAAGGGTGTAAAATTTGCAGGTTGCCACCCCATTAAATTTTGGCATTCTAGCAGTATTAAACATCAAAACACCAATATTTTTTGTGTTTTAAAGTAGACAGGCACATTATTTCTCCATCTATATCAAAATGGTGTAAAATTTGCAGGTTGCCACCCTTTTTGAATTGCAGTTTTCCATGTCTCTATTTTTATTAAACTTGTAAACAAATCTATTAACTGCAGTCGCAGTCGTTCATGCGAAATGTGCTAACATGGGGGAATGGCAACCTGCAAGCCTTTATATCAGAAGGTCCAATTTAAGCTACTTTTGAAAATTTGGCCTAAAAATTTTATTTCTTGAGAATTCATAATTTTTAGATAGTAGCTAGCATTAGCAAAGTAGCTATGAGGTACACACCAGCAAGACAAAATATGTTAACAACAAAAAATTATATAGCAGAATAGGAGCAGAGATAGATAGATGGGACTACCAGGGGCTTTCAGAATTCTTGGGATTAGTTTATAACTTAATCCACATCTCTGTGTCTCATCAGAAGAAGCACTTTGCTGAAAAGCCTTAAAAATAAAGTTAAGAAAGGAAAATGAACCACAAGATGTGAGATTCTGCTACTCAAGAAGAGCCCACAAATAAAATTACGAAACCCTTAGATGCCTAAGGGCTTGCATGAGGTTCAGCGAAAATGAAGCTGGTCAACGACTTTCTATAAGACATAAAGTCAGTTTGTGAAAAATGAGAGCTAATTTGGGTCCGACCAGACAAAATAGGCCAGTTTCCGATGTTTGAGTCGCTAAAAGAAGTAAAACAGCGGAGAACTTGAAGCTTAAGCATATTACAGCCGAAAACTTTCACATAAAATGACATACTAAATTTAAAATTTTTCGAGATATATCCAAGAGTACAAAGTTTCTAATAAACAAATCAAAAAATGACGTTTTAAGAATTATATTTTCTTTGCAAGTTCCAAATGATTGAAGTAAAAACTCGGGTCAAGCAAAACTAGTCAATTTCGTGAGTTTACAAATGGACACAAAAAATTTAACATTTCCAAACTTTTTAAGAAAAAAAGAGAAAAGAAATTGCTTGTTTAATGCAAACGAAATCAAATGCTTTCAAACAAAGAACTGCCAACGCAGCAGAAAGGTAAAAGATCAACAAACAACGATAGACTGAAGAAGCGAAAGACAGACAGACAGACAGACAGTTAGCTAGACAGCTCAACTACAACTTTAAGTTAAAAGGAAAAAAAAAAAAAATCAGACAAACAAGTCAGAGCGATAGCAAACTGATGTTGCAGAAAATAGCTACAAGCAACTAAACAGCGCTGCTACGCATAGAGACGACGACAAAAGTTGGCAGCACCGGAAATTGTGCAAGTGCAAGAGTAGACAGCAGCTAAGAAAAAAAAGAAATGTAGTAAGAAAAAAATTCAAACAAACATTTATTTTAAAACAAATAAAAAAAAATAATTATTATAACGAAAAAAAAAAATCTGGTAGACACCAAAAAATGGAGAAAAAAAATGCAGAAAAAAGTTAAACGAAAAAGTTTTTTATAAAAATATTGCACTTATACTTTTGCTAACAAAGCTCCAACTACTGACAGCATTTGCGGTGCCATACCACCACTTTCTTGTAGCAACTTAATTTTAAAATGTGCCCACGAAAGGTTATTTACTTTTTCACAAAATCGAAGCAGAAAACTTTTCTAATGAGAGTAAGAGTTTTTCATTTCTTGACTACAGCATAACACAGTGCACAGTGGTATTGCTTCATACATTTTTATGCAAAAAAAAAAAAAAAAAAAAAGGACTGCTTCTATGATGTCGAAATTTTGAGCAGTTCTTGAGTTTGAAGTAGTTAAGAAAAATTTTAAAGCTGGTTGCTTACTTCCTAGGAGAAAAAAGAAAAATTTATAGGAAATTCATACAATTGGTTGTCTATCTTATCGAAACTCAGTCGGAATATTGTTTAAATAGAAATATAGATGTGTTTGCTGAAAATGAATCAAATTTTCCAGTTCCTAGCCTGTACCTCCCATTAGACCTTTATTAATTTTTAACAACAAGTTGGTAGTCTACCTTACCAAAAATCATTAGAATACTGATAAAAGATTGATAAAGACGTGTGCTGAAAATGGGTTAAATAGGTGGGACCCTAAGAGTATCCACATGGACCCATAGTGAATAATTTCATTCAAGTTTATAATATATGAAGCTTCTATTTTGCATTGCAACATCAATTTCATCAACTATCATTTCTTAAACTACATCAACTCATCCAAAGTTTATTAAACTGTCTAAGAAATCGCTTCTGAGCTGCTTTTTTTTTTACTAGTTCGACTTCTTCGTTAACACAATCGATACAAATGGTTTTATTTACAATAATCTGTTGTAAGAATTGTAATTGGTCAGAAAGGAAAAAAAATTGGAAAATTTTGACCCGGGGCCTAATAGGGGCCTTGAAACCGGAAAAGCCATATCTTTGGAGTGAATAGACGTAGAGGCTTGAAACAAGGGTCCTTTTAAAGATAGTTAAAAAAAATTTTTACGTTCAAGGTGGTTCAAGGGGTTTCCGAAATTTGGACCTGGGACCCATATGTGGACCCAATATATATTTTTTTTACAATTTTTTTTTTTTTTTATTAGAGGGAGAAAAAAGAAAGAGAAAAAAAATAAAAACCCACCCAAGGGAACTAAATAAAAATAAAAAAAAATTTAAATTTTAAAAATAAAAAAAACTAAAAACTAAAAATTTTAATAAAATTTTTTTTTTTTTTTTAATTTTATTAATTTAATTTTATTTACTATTTTTTTTTTTTTTTTTTTTTTTAAAAAATAAAAAAAAAAAATAAAAAAAAAAAAAAAAAAAAAAAAATAAAAAATAATAAAAAAAAATTATAAAAAAAATTAAAAAAAAAAAAAAAATAAAAAAAAAAAAACAAAAAAATTTAAAATTAAAAAAAAAAAAAAAAAAAAAAAAAAAAAAAAAAAAAAAAAAAAAATAAAAAAAAAAAAAAAAAAAAAAAAAAAAAAAAAAAAAAAAAAAAAAAAAAAAAAAAAAAAAAAAAAAAAAAAAAAAAAAAAAAAAAAAAAAAAAAAAAAAAAAAAAAAATTAAAAAAAAAAAAAAAAAAAAAAAAAAATTAATTATGCATAAATATATATTTTTTTCTTTATAATAAATCAAAACAATAAAAAATACACTGCAAAAACAAAATGAAATGCCATTTAATAAATTTATGCACAAAATGCGTTTAATTGAATATTTACAGGCTAATAACATTTTCGCAAAAAGATACAAAAAAAAAAAAAGATACAACAAAAGCACCGACATTTTAAGGAAGTAAAATAAATTGCTAAACAGAAAAATCCTCAAAATAAGATATTAAGCCTTAAAGTCTAATAAAATAAACAGTAAACACACTTAATGCCTTGATTACCAACAGCAGCAGCAGCAGCCGTAGCAGCCAGGAGTAGCAAAAAAAAAAAAAAAACCAAGTAAAAGCCAAGACGCATAGATTTGAAGTAACCAAGACGACACAACAATGTTCAAGGAAATGCTATAGAACGGACAGCACTATGCTATATATAAAGGACAACAGCAACAACAAAATCCCTCTTACGAAAAAACACAACAAACAAAAGCCACAGCAGACACAGAGCAACGCTTGGATTTATGCCGAAAACGTTGTTGACCTCAAAATTTCGTAAGCAGTACACAACAAGGAGCAACAATTTTGCCTCAAACTGTTGGCTCTGACTGACTAACTGAGAGAGCGCCGCATCCTTGTGGCATGTGAAAAACAAAAATATATATTGTAGCAGCATAGTAGTACGTAAGAAACACATGTTTAGGCAAACCACAAAACTTACAAAATGATGCCTACAACGACGAGTCTAGATGAAAGTAGTTAGAAACGTAGTAAGTTAGATAGACAGACAGACAGACAAGCAGATATAGCCTATAAAAACAAAAGTAACTTATAGATACAAAATACTTGTACCATTCATGTCAAATTTATTGCAATGTTGTTGTATACAGTTGAGCAGCAGCAATAACAAAGCACAAAAATTGAAGTGTGTATGTGTGCGGCATAACTACTACAAAAATAGCCTTGAAGTAAAATATATATTGACATTTAGTGAGAGAGGTTTGTGTGTGTTAGATGACTAAAAGTATCTTTCAGTTGCATATAGGTAAACTGTAGCTTTAAATAGTAAACCACAACATATTTATGTTTGTGCTAGGAGAGGGGGAGTGTAGTCATGAAACACAATAAAAAGCAACAGTTTTTCTTACAAAATTTCTAATTGCTATGGCTACAATTTGGTAAAAAATGCTTACATAACAAAAACAACAAAAATAAAATAATAAATAAAAATAGATGAAGCGAAATGTTGTTCGCAAATTTTAAAGGTATTTTGGATATTTTTAGTATATTTTAGCTTATTAAAGATACTAGGCTTGTTTAAGTTTTATTTGTATGATGCTAGAAATATATTTTAAAGTTTTTAATGATAAAAAATACAATGTAGCACGGGCATTTCGGCCCTTTTCCGCCTCGTATCTGTTTTTTTATACCCGCCACACATAGTGTGAAGGGTATATTCAGTTTGTCTGAAAGTTTGTAACGCATTGAAGGAGACGTCGTAGACCCATAAAGTATATATATTCTTGATCAGCTCGACGAGACGAATCGATCCAGCCATGTCCGTTTGTCTGTCCGTCTGTATATTTCTAAGAATCTTTTTCGTTGAAGATATAAAGATATTAAGCTGAAATTTGGAACTTAAGCTTTGCTCGGCAACGACTATTATGAGTTCGAGAACTAGAGTGCCACGCCCATTTTTAGGTATAGCCCCCATACAAACTTACCGTTTTTTTCTGATTTTTTGTATAAAAATTGTAATTATTTATGAATGTATTCGCTCCCAATTGTGTAAAAACATTTCTTTTGTCATCCAGTGTCAATACTAAAATGCCACGCCCTTTTTAAGGCATAGCCCCCATATAAACTTTCCATTTTTTCCGATTTTTTGTAAAAAAATACTAATTATTTATGCATATAATCACTCCAATTTGGCTAAAAACATTCTAATGTCATCCAATGTCAAATCAGATGTGCCACGCCCATTTTTTGGTATAGCCCCCATACAAACTTTCCGACCATTTTCGATTTTTTGTATGAAAATGGTTATTATTTATTCATGAATTTACTCCATATCGGGTAAAAACTCTTCCAATATCATGGTGCCACGCCCATTTTCAGGTGTTTCTTTGCATACAACCTTTCCGCCCGTTTCCAGATATATTCGAGAAATATGTTATACATATCTGTATTTTTAGCTCAAAATTTTAAATTAATATTGTGTGTAAACTTAGGTGATCACTGATGATTACACATAAACTCTTTAAAGATTCGTGTGACGGGTATTTAAGCTTCGGTTCTACCGAAGTTAACGTTTTTCTTGTTTTTTTTTTTTGTTTTTTGTGCAATTGCAGTTCTTTTGCCATTTTTTAATTATGTTGGGGCTAATATAAAAAAGTACTAAAAATACCAGTTTCTTTAAACTGCTTTTTTGGTTTTGTTTTTTGATTGCAGTGAATCCACGATTCAATAAGGCTACTCTAATAAAAGCATATAAAAAAAAAAACATTTTTGTATGGGAAAATTAGAAAAACAACTTCATGAATGAACTGAATGTGTCTAATACATTGTTTTAGTGGACTTTAATTTTCTTGCATTTTTGCCTTTTCAATGAAACCAGTTTGGGACTCATCGGTTGGATGGCTTCAACGTCCATAGCGGACATAGAAACATTTTTACCTTTTTATGTATAATTTAAATTATTTTAGTGGTCTTAAATTCTACTTGCATTGTTGCCTTTCAAATGAAACCGGTTTGGGACTAATCGGTTAGATGGTTTCTATGTCCATAGCGGACATAGAAATATTTTTACTATTTTTATATAAAAAGATTTGAGGATGGTGTAGACAGCCTTTGGTAATGAGGCTAAAAAAAATGAAGACGTGAAGCGTCCTAGGCGACCATCAACCTAAACCAACGAAGCTCAAATCTCAGTCAATACAATGTTGAAGGAAGTTTCGGTCCGCAAGAGCGTCAAATCTCAACTGGTATCGGAATCTTTGAATTTTTTGGAAAAAAATGTGCGTTGGTTTTTTTTTAAATATTAAATATCGCTGGGGCAGTTCATTTTATATTTTATGATGTGGTATAACTGGTATTTGAACTTCGGTTCTGCCGAATTTTTGCATCGTTTTATTTTAACGAGACAAATCAAAAACAAAGACAGAAAAAAAAAAGAAAAAATGCCAAATTAAAGCGAGCGTGCGCCTGCTTCGATCTGAACGCAACGAAAGCTCCTTACGGACAGAGCACGAAAGCAAATAATCGAGATTAAAAAAAAAATCACCAGTAGCAAGTGGCTTTTCGCAGTACATTTTCGAAAAGCCACTCTTAATTTTTCATGCTGCGCCGATTTTATCGAGTCCCAAAATATTGAAATTAGGCTCAAATCCATAAAATTGTTGTAGTTTTTAACTAGACTTCAATATTTACACACTCATTGGCTATCGAAAACTTAAAATGTATATTTAATTCCACTTTAATTTAGTTCATTTTAATTTTACAAAAAAAAAACTCTCATCTAAATTGAAAGCCACACACAGCACAACACAGCGCAGCACAGCAGACAGACATCTAACAAACAAACAAACAATGTTTTATTAGCAACGCCAAGTGCCATTTCTATTCCATTCAATACGAGAAGTACGTATCAAAAATTTTAACAAACAGAAACTGTACAATTTTATTTTCATTATTTTCTCAATGTTGGTTGGTTTGGTAATAAAAATACGTTATAGCTTACACAATGCCACATACGTTTTTATGAGGCATTTGAGATTTGAATAATATAGCGAACGAGCGCGCATACTATAGACAGACAGACAGACAGACACATACAAACTGATCTAAAAATATAAAATGCATAGAAATACACACCTGCAAAAGCTGCTACTCCACTCAATATGCATAGAAAAGCTGTGTTGTGCATGTTTAGAAAATAATGATGATTTTCTAGCCAAATGCAATAAAATTGGCAACACATAAGAGCCAAACAGCCAAACACAACCAACAAGCAACTGATTCATTATGGCTAAGAGTGGGTGGCATGTTGCAAATAGATAACAGCATATAAATATAAATTACTAACTCTAGGTAGGTATTCATACAATGAACTACAAACAACAACAACAAACATATACAAATTTTCATTCATTTTATTTGTTGCTTTTGTTCTATAACAAAATAGATACCGGAAAATTTGCTATACCAAAAAAAAAAAAAAAAAAAAAAAAAAAAATGGTAGAGAAAAATAATAATAAATAAATACAAACAACAACACAAAATAATCCTAACAAAAGCGTACAGCGCACGAAAAATCATAGTTGATATACACTTGGGGAGTAACTAGTACCTTTACCAGGCACTGGAGTATGTAGAACACTGAGTTATAACTAAAAAATATACAAAAATCGTATTCATTGTTGAAACATAATTTCATATTTGTATTTATTTAGTATAGCAGCAAGCAGCATGAAAAGTGTATGAGACAAGTTGTTGTTACATCATTTTCATTTTCATTATATCCATGGTCTTTCATGACAAGTAAAATATTAGTTTTTCAATTAAATTCATTTTTCTTTTTAAATAAAAGATAAAAAAAATAGTTTTAGACGAAATGATAGACATAGTATTACCCTGCACAATTATTAGTCAAAAACAAGCGATGACCTTCTAGAGTGAAATCGAGAACCAAACAACGCCACTGGATTCTGCGCTGTAGTACGATTTTCGAGAGTAAAAGCTGAGCACCAGAGCTAAAGAAGAAAATCCGGGAGTAATGACCATATCTCAGCGATGTATGCTTAATTTAGCTTAGAAGCAATTTAAAAACTTATCAGAGGAGAATAAGTAGAAACAATCTGAGTCGAGAAGAAAGTGAATGGACGATATGCTGAAGAACAAATCCCTATGTGAGTTGGATCGAAGAAAGATGCTGAGCCAAAAGACAGAGATTTATCAACGTTTATCATGAAATAGAAAGAGGAGAATAAGTATGAGTAAATATCCAGCACTGGGGGGACGAGAACGAAGTTAATGGTGGAAGTCGAAGAACCGACGATTATAAGTTGAAAAGGAAGAGAATCTTCGTATGGAGAAATGTCAGGCAGTTTGACAGTGTAAGCTGTTGATCCTTCCGTGCGATGGATTCAATGCAATGGATCAAAGTAAGGAATGAAGGATGTGGTTGACGTGCTGGGAACATTACAAGCACCAATCGAAACGATGTAGTCCTTGGCAATCTGGGCTTAACCTTAAAAACCATCTGAAGGGATGTAGGAACCGGCGTCTGTCAAGCTTTGATATAAACTTAACATCAAATGCCATTATTATGAACTCGAGCTGAACACAACATCAAATCAAAACATAACACATATTCATAATGAAATATCGAATTGTTAGAGATAGCAACAAAAAAAAAACATGAACTGTAAGCGAGCGTGCATCTTAGATTTTAACGTAACGTATGCTCATTAGCGACTAAGCACGAACGCAAAAAAGACGAAACTAAAAAACGGCTGTAAGTGGCTTTTCGCAGTACATTATCGAAAAGACACACTTAATTTTCTTACTGCATTTGTTAGTATGGTCCTTAAATAGCTTAGTATTTATATTTTCTTTTTGTTAGTGATGAGCTAGACAACTACAATAAAAACTGAAGATACGTTTTAAAACAGAAATTTCTGTTTTGAAGTTATGTCGAAGGTATATTTTTAATTTATAAAGTGAATTTTTGTCTACAACTTCAGTCAGTAGAGCTCTTTCAGAATAAAATCTAGTGAAGTGGAGATCAATTCGTGTATATCGTGTTGTGCATAGATTTGATCATAAAATCTAGGTTAGGGACTATTCTGAACACATTCGGTGCTGCTATTCTGAACCGATTTTTTACAGGCGTTTCAGTGTCATCTTGCTTTGATTTTGGTTAGTTTTATTTCGATTGTAGTTTTCAAGATTTGGCTTCAGTTGCTTCTCTCATTTTAATAAGAGCATTTGTACAAAACAGCAACAATTTTATTTCATAAATCGACCAAAAAAACAGCAACAATTTTATTTCATAAATCGACCAATAGAAATTTTCCCTTGCGCTGTTCCACGAGAATTTATAGCCAGGGAGATAGCAACGAACACTGATCTAAGACTAAGAAAAACAATCTGGAGTCTTTCAAAAACATTAAAAAAAAAACGATTCAGTGACACAGATCTCATAACGAGTAGGCTTCGTATTGGGGCAATTCGTTGGGTACCTGAACACCAAGACAAATCTCGAAAATTGCGCGTCCAAAGTTCAAAATTAAGCAGACAAGTCAACATATGTACCATGGCAACCGGGTTTTATCCGTTTTAGTACTCACTGCCTTATTGGAAGGAAACCGCTCGAAAAGTGTTTAAAAAAGTTGCAGAAACGAAGAGGAAAGACAAAAGTAGAACACCTCTGGCACTGCTCAGCTTTTTGAAGCTTAAGGCTAACCGTTATGCATAGACCGTTTTAAGAAACTCTGGTGGAGATTTTTTTAGTCCAGATTGGTTCACTTACTAGATTCCTTAGAAGATCAAACTGGTTCTATTTAGGATATTACTGAAAAAGATCATATGGTATCACAATGTGGCTCATCTGGTCTAGATCATTTAAATGCCGCAATAAACTATATATACACCACTTCCCATACATACATCCTGTAGGGTGAAACTTTTCAATTCGAAATGAGTAATTAAAATTTTGAGACAATCTAAGATTTAAGCAAAAAACTATATTTGCCATTTACTGTAGCTGCATACTAATTGAATTTTTTGTGCAATTGCTTGCTTCGTTTCTGTTTGCATTTTATTTATTTTTTGTGTTTACTTCAAAAAACCACAAAAATTTTACTAAATAAAACTTGGTTGTGTTTTGGTTTCAATTTTTAATTTGTCTTATATTTTTTTTTTTAATTTTTTATTTTAGGTTACTAACAATGATTGCAGTTCATAGACTCAGGCATTTTGTTAGATTTAGTGTTGACAAAATAACAGAATATTAATCGTTCTCAAACCTTAAAATCTTATACAAAAGTAATTTGTATTGTTTTGAATTATTTTAGGTGGATGGCACTTGTGTTATTTATTAATGTATCCCATTCGATTATTCTTACTGAATTTTGAAAATTCAATTCACACTTTATTTGATTTCGATTAAAATTTTACTTTCATTTAAAATTTATATACAATATGTTATAGTATATTTAATTTTGAATAGCCATAATCCAACCACAGCATAAATTTAATCAAATTAATTATTTATAAATATAATTAAATAGCAAATAGCCTCAAAAACCAAACCAAATCAAATAAATACAAATTTGTATACATTTGTATGCAATTTATAAATGGCACTTTTGTTTCATACAAATTCTAATAAAATTAATTTGCTCATAATTATGCAATAAATATTTTATTTATTTATTTTAGTAAATAGCACAAATAATAATAGTAATAAATTTTAATATATTTTCATAACAAAGAAATTAATTTGTATATGAAGTACCATACAGCATAATGTAGTACTAAACACTTTAGCAAATATTTAACAAATTTTTGGACTTGAAGGCATCTTAAATATTATTTCTGACTTGACTTGAAGGCAAAAAAAGAGAAAATTTAAATAATTTTTATTAAGACAGATAATGCAAACTTTTTGACGGCTTGTTCTGAGCTTCGTTTTTGTTATAATTTGAGCCACAAATAATTATGAGAATCTCTTCACAAAAAAAAAGAATAATAAAAAGTATTTGTCTGTGGGAAGCATTGCTTTTGAGAGGTACACGTTAACGCTAAGGAAACGCAGATGCCAGTGGAAACATACCATTAAGGCGTAGAAACTCGGTAAACTTGCGTCAAAAGTATAGGCACGTTAGGTATGGGAAATAGTTACGTAATCTGTGAACGCGACTTTCGATAGTTCGCGCTTTTTCTTATCGCTTTGATTAATTTGGCAATCGTAAATTGCCCATATTTATGTATGCACCACATCTGAGTACCAGGGCACAATAATATTGAGAATAATAGCAGAGATCGAGCGAACTGGCTTGATTAGATACAATGACCCGTATTCTTTTCGTAAAAAAAAGAACTTGGTTGGAATACCCAAAACTATGTGTAAACTGCAAAAAATAACAAGAACTTTCTTAAACTAAACAAAGCGAACAATTACTAAGATTGACGCCGAGACTGTCTTCTAGGTAAATACGAGAGGGGACTTGGTTAACCTTAAAATTACCTGGGCAGATGTTGTGGAAACACTAAAGAGGTCACTAGGTCACTCGAAGTATTCCCGTCAAAAATATGTGAATTAGAGCTGGCAAAAAAACGATGACACTATTGGTCTTCTTTGCTATCGTCGATTTTTTTCATCGGTTTCCAGCACTACTATCGATTGTTGTCCGCCACTAAGGCTTTTCTCAAAAACAAAAGAAGCGAGCAACAAGTAAGAATAAAAAATTTTTGAATATTTTTCAGCCTTGTAGCTGAGGAGTCAAATGATATATTAAGTTTGCCAGAAAGATGCATGGTAGACCATATAAAGTATATATTCTTAATCAGCATTGATAGGAGACTCGATCTAGCTATATCTGTCTGTCCGTTTGTCGTGCAATGTGTCGTATGTAACCGATTATCTCGGAGTTTATAAGAGATTCGGCCACCATATTATGAAACTTAGACTATCCTGAGTCGTCAAATGGTCACTTATAAATGGTTTTTCTCTAGCCCCAAAATTTTAGGTTTTTGTATAAAAACTTATTTGTTTCTTATTCTAGGAACTTCAAACTTATTATAAATTATACCCATAGATATATCTTAATATGGGTATATCCTAATGATATATCCTAACATTGGTAGAATCAAAAAAATTGTAGGTATAGGCCCCCTTTTTTAGTGTTTATATGAAAATTTAATAAAATAATAGGGTACTGGGTATCTTGCAGTCGAGCATACTCGACTTCAGCGTTCATTAGTGATTTTTTTTTTTAATTTTTTATTTTCAGTCTATGGTGGTGTTGATACCTACAATAAAACAGGCAAACAATGTCACTATCGATAGTATCAATGTTTTTACATTTTTTGCTACTCTCAATACTATCGATGTTTTCTTTTTAAACTATCGAAAACATCGTTGATCACGAACATCGATTGTTTTCCAGCTCTAATGTGAAGACCACAAAATGGTGGAAGTTTCAATCGTTTGGATTAGCTAAGTCTCATCTCTACTTTGCGATGCTGTGGTAATAGTATGTGTTTAACGCACTCAGTCATATGAAGCAAAAAATGGCATGTCTACAAAGTCTTTTTTGAAAAATTTAAGTATTCTCGCAAATAAGAAGAAAAAATAAATATTATTGTATTATATTGAAATGAAAAGTTGCGATTCCCAAATGGAATTCTTTAAAAAAAAAAAAGCAACATCGGCGGCTCGTATTACACATTAATTGGAATTTAATTAAGCAATAATTCGTAACAACATGTCGTACGTGTTTAATATATGTAATATGCTCCATAGCAGCAGTGAATATGCGAGGGTGAGCACAAAAGTAGAAGGTAATTAATCTATACATTTGACTATAAATAAATGCACAGCTTCAATGTACAGCAAAATACAGCACGCGCGCCTCGAGATAAATTAATAAAACATTAACAGACGCCATTAATTTCATTTCGACTTAAATATTTTTTCTCTCCTTTTCTGTGTTTGCGTGCAAACTAAGCGATATCACAATAAGTTTTATTACACAACACAGGATATACTCGTATAGGATATGTATTATGAAAACGTGTAGCACGCCATATCGCTAAGCTATCGGCAAGTCATAAAAACGCACAAATCAGAAAGTTAGTAAACGAAAAAAAAAAAAAAAAAATTATATAATAAAATTGGGTAGTAAAATGAATGAAAAACTGCTGCTGCCAAACAGCTAAGTAAAGTAGGCTAATAAAAGTCAAAAGCAAGCCATGAAAATTGATTTGACATGGTCGAAAGAACGAAAGAAAAAAAAGAAATAAAGCAGACAGACGCTGACGCAGACGACTGATAGAGATAAACCAAAATGTTCATAGCCAACTTAAGTCATCATCGCATAAAAAGAACTTAAATTTAGTTGCTTAATAAGGAAGAAGCAGCAACAGACTATTTAATGAAAAAAAAGAACGCTATTAATTAGTAAATGGCAATTAAATGAGACCGAGAACTAAAAAACGAGCGACGACGACAAGTTGCATGTGCGCGGCTAATAAATTGAGTAAAACGCAAAAAGGATGCACAGTGGACGAAAAAAAAAAATGGTTGAGTATGCTTGACTACGAGATACACTGTATAAAGTTTAAATTATATCCTACTAAACCATTATTTTTTGAATCTAGATTCATTTTTATAAAAAAATTATTCGTTTGGGATTATTTTAAATGGATTCTATATGCCATAATGGCCCCATTTGAAACAAATTCAGAAATTTGTATTTATCATAAAAAAAAGTGGTGCTTAAGTATGGACTTTCTATTATAAGAAACAAAAAAAAACAACCATATAAAACTTTCAGAAATTGTATGGGGTACACTTAAAAATTTTTTGGTCTTACCAAAATTGAAATAGACATAATTCTTACTAAATTTAGTGTTTTAAGAATAAGAAACAAAAGAATTATGAAACAAAAACTCAAAATTACGGAGTAGGTTTATACGGGGAATACCCCTTAAAATGGAGCTAGAGAAAAATCGTTTGTAAGTAACCATTAAATGGTTCAGGACAGTCTATGTTTAAAATTTGGTGGCTCTATATCATGTGTTTCACATGGCAGACAGCAGGACAGAGCAAAGTACTAGACAGACACTCCATTTAAGTGATCAAGAATATTTATATTCGGCGCAAATTTTTTTTTTTTATAAATTCCAGCTCAGCCCGATCCAACACGAACTTTTTTAAAAAATGTAAGAAAAAGTTATAATTATTTCAATAAATATTTTTTAAAACCTTTCAGAAAATTTCTCATTAGCTTAGTTGATTAATGGCCACTTTACTAATGGTTCAAGGTTAATACCTACTTTAATTTTGCTTTATTATTTCCGTAAAGGAAAAAACGCAGCGCAGGTTACTAAAAAGTTGCGTGATTTGTATGGTAATAAAGCCTTAAAGAAACGCAGTGTTCAAATTGGTTTGTCAAATTTCGTTCGGGAGATTTTTTACTCAAAGACAAGCCACGTTCAGGCTTTAATTGAATCGGGTCTTCATGAAATTGAGCGTAAGATTGGAGAGAAGTTAATTAAACCAAAATCAACCGTGATATGCATATTAAATGTAATAAATAAGATCCGTTTGTGAAGCGAATAACAACAAAGTCAATCGAAAACGATCATGGTCCAAGATGATGAGGCTCCACAAAGCACTTCAAAGGCTGATATTCATCAAAAGAAGATTATGCTTTCAGTGGTATATTGGTGTGGTATATTTTGAGCTGATTCCAAGGAACCAAACGATTAATTCGGATGTCTACTGTCAACAAATGGACAAATTGAATACAGCCATCAACGAGAAGCGGCCAGAATGATCAATCGTAAAAGTGTCATATTCCACCAGGACAACACTAGACCGCAAACATTTTTGGTCACTCGCGAAGAACTGATAGAGCTCGGCTGGGAACTTTTGCATCAGACTACCACTTATTTCGGTCTTTGCAAAATTCCTTTAATGGTAAAACTTTCGATAATGACGAGGGCTATAAAATCGCACTTGGTTCAATGTTTTGCAGATAAGGGCCAGCAGTTCTATGAGCGTGAAATACTGATGTTGCCGATGGAAAGATGGCGAAAGGTCAACCAACAAAATGGAAACCAAACAAATGATTAAAGTTCATTCTAAAATTTAAAAAAAAAAAAATTACTTCCTTTCAAAAAATCGCGGGCTTCTTTTGGAGCAACCCAATAACAAAGTTTTAAAATCGAGCACGCTCGACATATTTTCAAGCACAAAACCGCACGAACACGAAACAAGAAAAAGAGTTAGCTTCGGTAAAACCGAAGCTCAAATACCCACCACACAAAATTTGTATGATCATCAGTGACGTACATTATTTTCCGCAAAGAAGTTGGGTTTGGGACATCTCAAGTTGGGGCTCATATTAGAAGTATATGTAAAATTTTACATAACATAACAAAAAATTTCTTGAAAAAAATAAAAAAAAGTAGAAGGTTGTAAGCTATAGCGACCCGATCCTTGTCATATCGGTAGTACATTCAAAGAATGACAGTAGGAGTGATTTTACTCAGATTGGAGTGAATAACTTCATAAATAAGAACTATTTTCTTACAAAAATGAGCGGTATATTTGTATGGGGACTATACCTGTAAATAGGCGTGGCATCTTGGTATTGATATTAGATGACATAGGAAGTGTTTTAATCAATTCGTATCAAATACATTGCTAAATAATAACTATTTTCATAAAAAAAATCGAAAAAAAGTTGTAAGTTCGTATGGGGGCTATACCCGGAAATGGGCGTGACACCTTGACTTTAACATTAGATGACTTAAGAAGTGTTTTTACCTTATTTGAAGTGAATTCATTCATAAATAAATACTGTTTTCATATAAAAACTTAAAAAAAGCTGTAAGTTTGTATGGGGGCTATACCTAAAAATGGGCGGGGCACCTTGGCTTTAACATACAAAGTAGTCGTTCCCGAGAGAAACCTTAAGATTCAAATTTCAGCTCAATATCTTAATATCTTCACCGAAAAAAATGCGAAGAAATAAACAGACAGACGGACGGACAGACGGACATGGCTAGATCGATTCGCCTTGTCGAGCTGATCAATAATATATATACTTTATGGGGTCTCCGATGCCTCCTTTAATGCGTTACAAACTTTCCGACAAACTGAATATACCCTTCACACTATGTGTGGCGGGTATCAAAAAACAAATGAACCACGATTGGCCACGAAATAAGTCCATCTCGTTCTCAATCTCTAATGGGGCATGCATTAGTTTTTGCTGTTTGCCAATAGACGGCGCCAGCAGTTAAAGACAAAGAACGTCTAGATCGGAGTTCATCAAATTGTTACTGCCTATGAAAAGTGAATCCATTACGACAAATCCTATCGAATAGCCCATTTGTAAACAATTTTCAACAAAAAGTAGAAAATTTCGATAAAAGTTTCTAGAGTCTATCATGCCGCATTTTTCCTGTTTCAATACATTTACACCAACTAAACATGCCTTCTTTTTATTCTTCGTTAAGAGGGTATATAAAACCGATTTAACAAAATAAAAAAAAATATATAAAACAAAAGTAGTAATATGACACGCAAACCTTGTGCTAAATAGAACAAAAAAGACAGTCTAAGAGTTGTGCATATGTGTTAATTACGTTATAAAAACTATTTGATTTTTTATTTACTTTTAAATTAAAAATGACTTTTGAGCATAAATTTAATTTAAAATAAAAAAAAAAAAAATAAAAAAAATAGAATAATAATAAAATTCGAATGATAGCAATGTTTGCCAATCAAAAACTAAAATTGATTGCGTGTTGCTTTATTTCAGCAAAAAAAAAAAAACGTTGTATTTTTTAATATTGTCAACTTATAACACACATCAAATGACTAACAAACTGCATGACAATGTCAAATTTTGGCAGCGCAACAATAAATTTTCATAAAAATTGATAACAATATTGATGAAAATCATTTTATGAATTGATTGAATGAGGCAGGCAAGGCGGGCAAGGTAGGGTAGCAAGAGAATGAACTCAATATTGTTGTTGCTGTTGTTATTAAAGTTGGCAGGCAGGCAGGCAGTTGGATAGCCGATGTAGCGGCATCGCGTGTCAGTTGAGATTATGATAGATATAAACCAAAAGCAGGAGTATATAGAGAAGTAGTGGATAAAGAGAGGGGAGAGAGAGAGAGAAAAAATGTTATATATTTACAAATAAACAAGATACTGTTGCAAAATAATAATAATAATAATAAAATTGACAGCAATGTGAGTGACAATGTTTACGATGACGACGACGACAGGACGAATACGTCGACGCTGATGTTTTTGTTGATAGCAGCAGCATTTGGCGACAATAGCAAATGAAGTTGTAGTTTGATGGTGTGTGTGTGTAAAAATTCCTTTTTTATTTATTTTTTTTTTTTTTTTAGATAAGCGCAAAAATGTTTTTCGAATTTGAAGTTAAATGGATTACATAGAAGTAGATATACTATATAATTTTATAGTGATGTGCAATGGTTGATGAGCTCAAAGTGATACTGTACACTAGGACTGTGTGTTTAATCGATTAATCAATCAGCAATCAATTATTTTGTATAATTAAGTGATCAATTAGTAAAAGAATCAATAATCGATTAATCAATAATCAAGTAGTTAATAGCGGACAAAAGCCGTGATTATTATTTATCACGGCGATGCGTGACAACAAAGCTTTTCAAGTGAGGAGCACAAAAACAAAAATCTTATGATTAATCAACAACAATCAATTTTTTTACTATCATTAACAATCGATAATTTGCAACAATCACACAGACCTACTGTACACTGATATAACTTATATTTTGAAGTTGAAAAAAAAAAAAAAAACGCCTCTATCAAATTCAAATTTCCTAATATCAATTAAATATGAAGGATATCAATTTTTTTTTGTAGTCTAACATGCGGCGCAGAGTAAACACACACACACTAAGCAACTGTTAAGCAGCTGGTATGCCATTAAAGACAAGGGTTGGCACGATTAATCGAAAAATTCGTATTATTAATTGTTTGGGTTGGTCGATTAATCGGTTAAAAATTTTTTCCTGCCATCCCTAACAGAGATACGCTGATATGAGAGTGCAGAGCTTGGTATTTCTTATTCAATTTTTTTTTTGTTACCAATGCAAACCGGCGAGGTATACTACGTTGTATGCATGTTTCGGCTGCATTTTCGTCTTTTTCCGTTTTGCTTCTGATTTTTGTGCAATTGCAGCTCTTTTCGGTGTCATTTTTTGTACTTTTTATTGATTGCAGCGTTATTTTGATATGAAAACATACAAAAAAGCACTAAAAATACCCTTTAATTTTTTATTCCAGCGAGATCACAATGTATGTGGGCTAGTATAAAAACATACAAGAAAGTAAAACATTTTTGCATAAGAAAAGTCGAAAATCGACTTCAGAAATGAATAGATTATGTCTAACGCGTTGCTTAAGTGGTCTATTATTATACTTTTAAATGAAACCAGTTTGGGACTCATCGTTTGGATTGTATCATAGTCCATAGCGGACATAGAAATATTTATACTATTTTATACATAAAGATAGATTTATTATAAATTTTTTTAAGTACGCCCTCAACAGTACAATATTCTATATGAGGATCACACACCTGTAACATACGAAGTATTTGGTATAAATATGAAGAAAATAGGCTAACAAATGGTTGCAAAAAGATTTTCGAACAGTTTTAATATTTATTTTTTATAATTCTTAGTACAATTGCTTATTTTTTACTTTTATAAAATTAGAGTGAAGAGATAACGAATTATCGGCGGTGTCAAATCAAATTTTTTCGATATTGTTTTTAAAAATAAACACAAATAGTGTGCTACGACTTGCACACTTAACCACCAAATTAATCGAGCTCCAACGTCCAAAATTTTACTTGCACAATTATACTTTTTTTTAGAACTGAATTTTTATTTACAGTTAAATATTCTTAAATACTACGTTTACAAAGTGGACTGTATATTGAAATAATATGTATTCGTAAATTAATGTAAATGAAAGTGACTATAAAAATAGCTTCTCTATTTTAAGCGGAGAATTGATCATGCGTTCGGGAGTTAAGGATCATCGCTCAACATGTTTGTTGCTACTTAAGTATGCTGAGCGTCACTTAGCACGATCGTAAACTGTTACGACTTTGTGTGTGTGTTCAAAATACTGTCGCAGCGGGATATCTTGTCTGTTCTTCAGTTTAACCGATGTTCATGCTTGAGCAATGTGTCATATTGAAGTGGTTGCCAATTATTATTAAGTAAGATTGATTCAACTTTATTTGCTAAACTTAGTAAAATAAGATGTTATATATAGGAATGTAAATATTCGATAAACAACAATGGTTTTTCGATACACAAGTATCGATACTTTTTAATGCTTAAAAGTACTTATTTTTACAGAGTATGTGTAAAACATTTTTGATCGTTTTGAGTCGAACTATCATTATAATTGATATTATCGTTTAAGGAAAAAAGAAAACAAACACTTTGCAGTTTTATGCAAGTAAAATTAAATGCATTTCAAATAAGTTTTTTGAATACTTTTTAGAATTTAAGTATAAATATCGATGCATTCACTTATCAAAACATTCCTTGCAATATATCGATATTATCGATATTTTATAACACAAATTATCGATATATTTTTGAAAGTGTAACGTAAAACCATCAAATCGGTTGTTCTTTTCTATATGTTATATTCATATCGGTTATAACAAAAAGAAATGTATTGCATTCACAACTAATATACAACAATTAAAATCATGGCACATCACTAGAAATGTTTTTTTTACAATAAATTGAACAACATTTCACGAAAAATGTCAACCAAAAAAAAAAAAAAAAAAAAAATACGAATAAATGAATGACAACTGACAATATTGTAAAGTTTATTGGATACAATGTAAAATAAAATAAAAAGTAAAAAAACAAGGAAAAACGTTAACTTCGGTGGAACCGAAGCTTAAAACCCGTCACACGAATCTTTGAATAGTTTATGTGTGATCATAAGTGGCTTATATACATTTATAAATATATATTTGGAAATAAGTACTTTTTCATATAGATGTTCGAAAAAACTTAATAAGTTTGTATGGGTGCTATAGCTAAAAATACCTTGGTTTTGATATTGGTTGTCATTAGAAGTGTTTTTACCCAAATTTGAGTGAATAGTTTCATAAATAATACCTATTTTTTAATACAAAAATTTGAAAACTAGGTGTTAAGTTTGTATGGGGGCTATATCTAAAAATGGGTGTGGCACCTTGGTTTTGATATTGGATGTCATTAGAAGTGTTTTTACCCAAATTTGAGTGAATAGTTTCATAAATAATACATATTTTAATACAAAAATTCGAGAATGGGCGGTAATTTTGTATGGGGCTATATCTAAAAATGGGTGTGGCAGCTTGGTTTTGATATTGGATGTCATTAGAAGTGTTTTTATCCAAATTTGAGTGAATAGTTTCATAAATAATACCTATTTTAATACAAAAATTCGAAAAGTGGGCGGTAATTTTGTATGAGGGCTATATCTAAAAATGGGTGTGGCAGTTTGGATTTGATATTGAATGACATAAGAAGTATTTTTTTCCAACTTCGAGTAACTACATTAATAAATAATAGCTATTTTCATAGAAAAAATCCGAAAAAAAACCGTAAGTTTGTATGGGGCTATACCTTAAAATGGGCGTGGCACTTTGATTTTAACACTTGAACTGCTTAGACCTGAGAAAAGCTTAAGTTCCGAGTTTCAGGTCAATATCTTTAAAACTGAGCGAATGAATCGCATACATACAGACAGACGGACAGACAGACGGACATGGCTAGATCGACTCGTCTCGTCGTGCTGATCAAGAATATATATACTTTATAGGGTCTACGACGTTTCCTTTAATGCGTTACAAACTTTCTGAGAAAATGATAATACCCTCCACACTATGTGTGGCGGGTATAAAAAAACAGAAAAATTGGGTGAAATAAAATTTGCTCGTAGCTAGTATATCGCAAAAGGTGTGCCAACAACAACAACCACCTTATAGAAGAAGAATAAAAATATCGCTCTATAATCGCTTTTACCAATGCTACAACAGCGAACATCCGTTTCCGCTACAAGCACAGAAGCAGCCATTACTTTCGCATACTAACACATACAAATAGGCAGGCAGCAAGCAGGCAGGCAGTCGAGCAAACTTTAACAGCAAAACACTTGAATGCACACAAATATGCCTACAAAACATACAACATACTCATTGGTATGAATGCATTAATAACATTGGTTTTTATGTTTGTATGTATGTGTAAGTTGCATACACTACAATTATAATTAGCAATGTTCAACTTCTGCTGCTGCTGCTGTTGCGTTTGCTTCAACTGTAATTTGTATTATTATCAAATGAGAGTGTTGAATATTTATTATGGTGTGGCAAAATACATTAAATTGCATTGCGCCTTGTTTACAAGTTAAGTGTAGGAGTAAACTAACTAATACACACATACACACACACATATACAAGTAGTCCGCTTCCGCTTTATATGCCATGCATGCTTATACTATACCCCCCACTCCACTCCCATTTGGCTTTGTCTGACGCGTCAAGTGCGCATTGCAGTGTAATTAATGTTTTCAAGTAGTCTGGAATTTCGCACTCATATGCAGTGATAGGCATTTAAGCGTGTATGTGTGTGTGTGCATGTCTATTTATAAAATATATTTATTTATTTAAGTTTCCTTTTTTTATAATATATCCACTACCCTAAATTAATTTTCGCAAAAGAGAGCAGACTCAAATCATTGGTCCGCACTAATTTACAAAAAAAATAAAAATAAATATGCATACTAAAAATAAATTTTAAAACACAAAGGTGAAGCATACAAAAAACATATTTCAACAAAAAATAACAAAAACATTTATAAAGATATAAACACACATGTCATACCGACGACCCTAAAATAAAAAAAAAAAAAGAATATATATTTTTTTAATACAATTCAACAAAGCCAAAGCACCTAAAAACTCATCTGCTTATCTACTTTTTGCTTGTATAAGCTTGTATGTCAAGCAAATGACTTTGCATTTGTGCAGGACGAAAGGATATAATACGCTTGCATGGAGCTCATACATTGACCAAACACACTGCTTGGTTACCAGATAATACGAATATATACGCAGCAGCATGTTAAAGCATTTTATTTTTATGTTCAAACAAAAATTTCTTTCTTTTTTATGGTTTTTTTTAGTAGCATATTTTAAATACTCTATAAAATAAAGAGTGAGCGTAGTATATTAATTTGTTCGTTGCCTTCTTTCAGTAGCACATTTTTGATTGGACTAATGAGACATATGTATCGCAACAGCTTTCCCCTTCACCCTTTTTTTTTTTTACAAGAAGGTATAAAAAGATTTCATACAAATTACCCTATATTTGGTATATATTAGTAAGAGAGCAATACCTGATGTTAGTTCGAACCACATCCAATTCGGATACTTTATTGTGACTATCATAAAAATATTGCTATACTAAATTATAAATACAAAATTTGGAGTTTCTAGATTTAATAAAAATATAAGTTTTTACAAAACTCAAAAAATTCAGCTAGGTGGTGGCATAATGCTACTATACCAGGTAAAATATTCCGCTACTATCTCTTTCTAATTTGCTTACCTATTTTTTTGAGTATGCATTTTATGTGAATTTATAAATGTTAATTTTGCTGATTCTTGATATATTTAAAAATAAATTAATTTTTTAAAAAACCACCAAAGCAACCGAAGCAGAAGTACAGAAAATATACAAGGGTGAAACCGAAATCTCCGAGTTTTGGTGTAAATGTTTTGGTGTCAATACTGATACTTTGAGTGTTTTCATTGATTCCATAGGTTTGCAAATTTTTTTCAATATTTTTAATTTCTATACAAAAAATTCAAATTGGCGATCCACCAAACATAAAATGAAACCTTACTGAAAACTCTATTCAAAATTAAAAACTCAAAACTATATTGAAAGTGTTTTCAGTGTCACCCCTGATAATGGTTGCTGACTATCTCTTTCTCAAAATTTCTCGTAATCTTCTCTTCTGTCATGGTGAAATCTCTATATATTTAAAATCTATCTATATATCTTTATATATAAAATAGTAAAAATGTTTCTATGTCCGCTATGGACGTTGAAACCATCCAACCGATGAGTTCCAAAGCGGATTAATTTGAGAGACAACATTGCAAGTATAGTTATAGATCATTAAAAAATGCATTAGGCAGTTCATGCATGAATCCGATATTTTGCATTTTCCGCAATGAAAAAAAAGTATTTTTTAGTGCTTTTTTGTATGTTTCATAAAAATATATTTTGCTTATGATGCAATCAAAACAAAAAGTACAAAAATGACACCAAAAAAAGATAGGAAACGGAAAGGAGCCAAAAGAGCAGGCTTTGGAGCCACCAACCTTTGATGATGGATTGAGCCATTCGTTATTTTATACTGAAGTGCATTCAAATTTCGGTTAAACTAGAACTCTTTTCATGTTTTCAAACCTTCTCTATTGAATTAACACAAAAGCCTAAAAAATTTGCAAAATGTCAACGAAGGCATTGTTTCTTTGGAAACTTTTATTTTTATAAAATTTATATTTTTATTTTATATGAAATTTTTTTGCCACAAAGCAAAATGCAATACGGTTTTATCTGCTTTTATTTTTATTTTGCAATTTTTTTATATTTTATTTGCGAAAAATTTTGTATTATTTTTAGTTTTCCGGTTTTTTCGAATGAGTTTGCTTGACAAATTTTTATCTAGCGCGCGTTGCATAGCTTTTTGTTTTTTTTTTTTGTGTTTGTTTAAATTAACAAATAAATATATAAATAATAATAATAATAAAAGCTTATATAATAAAAAAACAAAATATGCAATTTTCTATGTGGCAAAAGGTTGAAGTACCATAAGCAAACATAACAAAAACAACAAACAAAATATTGTGCAGCCGCCGCCACAGCATTGCATCGCATAGCATCGCATCGCGTGTTGATAATCGTAAAAATGCGATTTTCGTGGCAAGCTTTTAAGCGCTTTTCTTGTTTTTTGTGTGTACAAAAAGCAATGTAAAATGAAAACGAATAAAGAGATAACGCTATGTTAACGAGTAAAGTAGATAGCGCGATCGCTCTTCATAGAAAGTAACTTCCTTTTTTTTTATTCGTTTTGATTATTTTCGTTTGTAGATTTTTATTATCTTTTATTATTCATTTTGCATTTGTTGCTTTTATTTTTATTTTATGCGCTTCATTCCTCGATGCGTTCATTTATCTTTTATCTCAGTCTATTTGTTTTTTTTTTTTATGCTTGTTTACAAGCTTAGATTTGTAAGTATTGATTTGACAACAAATTCAACAAAATTAGGTTTCATTGCATTGCAAGGGAACCAATTTAAATTTTCAGTTTTACTAAAAAGAAGAGTGCGAAAAAGAGGACGAAAAATTTGTTAATTTATATGGAAAATATTTTTGATGAAATTCAATTTGTAGAAATCAAAGGAGTTGTGGGTTTCTAGAGAAAGTTTTACACGTTTTAATCTTTTGGCTTTGTGGCTTAAATCAAATATTATTGGAATACATTCAACACGATAAGAAATTAATGCCGATTTTAGGACGATTTCCAACGTGGTAAAAAAAGAATAGGTGAAATTTAGAGTTTAGTAAAGTTCCAGAATACAAAGCCCAATGAAAAGTTAGTGAAAGAACTATTGCTCTTGATATAATGAACTATATTTCTTAGAATAAATACCTATTGTTTTTGATACAAAGAACTATTGTTCTTAAAACATGGAACTATTGTTCTTAAAACATGGAACTATTGTTCTTAGTACAAAGAACTAATGAGGATTGTTCTTGGTACAAAGAACTATTGTTCTTAATTTAAAAAACAATCGAGTTTAATGTAAAGAACAATTGTTCTTGATATAAAAAACTATTGTTCTTGATATAAAGAACAATTGTTCTTAATATAAAGAACTATTGTTTTTAACTACTGTTCTTGGTACAAGGAAATATTGTTCTTGATACAAAGAACTATTTTTCCTGATAGAAAGAACTATTGTTCTTAATACAAAGAATTATTGTTCTTGATATACAGAGCCATTGTTCTTGATATACAGAACCAGTGTTCTTGATATAAAGAACTATTGTTCTTGGTACAAAAAACTGTTATTGTTCTTGATACAAAAAACAATTGTTCTTGATTTAAAGAACTATTTTTCTTGTTAGAAAGAACTATTGTTCTTGATAAACAAAACTATTGTTCTTGATATGAAGAACCTTTGTTTTTCATACAAAGAACTATTGTTCTTGATGCAAAAACTATTGTTCTTAATACAAAGAACTATTATTCTTGATAAAAATAACTATGGTTCTTGTTTTAATTATCGAAAAACGATTGTTTTTAAAACAATGAACATATTTTTTGCTACAAAGAACAAAAGTAGTAGATACCTTAAATTATTTAAGCTTTAAATCATACAAAAAAAGCATTTTAATTTTTAATAAACTAAAATTGATTTTACTGTCAAACTGACTCTTTATTCAATTCATTTCGTGACAACTAATAAATTTATACAATAACAATTGTTGTCACATGCACGATATTTATATAACAAAAAAAGAATAATTATTTTAAATACGTATTTAAATTTCTGCTTTATTAGAGACATCAATGTACAGACAGACAGACGGACTAACGTCAAAACTATATTATATAATATAAAATACAAAAAGAAAAATATACATAAAATTTTCAACAATTATAAGCGCATTAAACTATTAAATTTGTACAAAAACCAATTTTCTATTCATTGCATACACACACAGGCGTACACACACATACACACACATAGATAGAAAAACACTCAAATAAATAAAACAAAACAAAAGTTACTGCCTAACGTTGACAATGAGAGAAATATAACATTTAAAGCAAAAATTTGCATATCAAAGCTGGTAATAGGCGTAAAGCAGGACAAAAGGACTATTAGACAGAAGGACAGACAGACAAATAAACGGATGCAGGATGACATGCCTGGCAGCGCACATAGTTTTGGACAAGCAGACAGGCAGTTTTGTGTGTGGCAAAGAGCATTGCTCAGTGTTCTAAATTTGTTATTTATGAGGCGTATTAACACACAACACACACACATGTATATAGCGGACGCTAAACACACACATACACACAGTTGCATAGCTAATCATACATAGATGGACAGATAAATGGACAGACAGACGCACAGAGCGTCGCTTGCTGGCTGGCTGGCCTGCTTGCGTAATCATAATTCATACGCACTGTGGCACATTTATTGTTTTTAATAATTGATGTACAATGTTGATGTCTGCTTTTAGGCGCATACAAACGCAATAGCTGCATCATGCATGCTTTTAAAGCAATGAAAAATTTTACTACGCTTAATGAAAACTATATTATAGTTGAATTGTGTTCATTTTATTGCAAAAATTTTTTTATTTTATGGTTTGCGCGTAAAATTATGCAACAAAATTTTGTGAAATTAGTACGCGGCATTGCATAAATCACAGCGTGGGCAATAAATTATTTGCGCATGCATTGCATAGCACGTGTTTTAAATTTTATATTAATTTAAAATTATTATTGACATAAAAAAAAGGTGTATGGCAACGATTTAAATAGTGCGCCCTAGAATATGCAACAATTTATTAAAATTAAATTTATTAAGAAGTCTAGCCAAACAAAAAATACTTAAAAGAATACACAACAACCAAAACCAAACATTTATAATATTATACCTAAAAGTATGCAATAAAAATTTTAAAAACAACATAAAAATCCTTTAAGGCTTTAAGAAAATTGCTAAAACAATAGAAAATAAGTAATGACAACAAGCTCAAGCAAGCCAATCGTTTTATAGTTGACTCGTTACTGTCACAAAAAAAAAGGCAGAAGTAGCACAGAGCACGGCGGCAGTCATAGCAGTAACACAGACAGTAAGACTGCGCATAAAATGTCCTTGACATAAAGACATTAGCAGGTATCATACACGCTGCTCCTTGCTGCTGCAACACTACCGATGAGATGAGTTGTTGCTGCTGCTGCTCCTGCTGCTGCTATGCGGCAGACTTTATTAAGACATTTTTACGGTAGAAAATTTTATAGAAGACTCGCAGCAGTCAGTCAAGCGATGAAGCAAGCATGCAGGCAGCAGGCAGACAGGCAATGCCATACAATTCATGCAATTACAACTGCAACAAACCAAGGAAAAAAAAAGAAACGAGTTTCAAGTAGAAATTGCTAGATTTATTTCATTTCAGTGGCAGCGGCTGTTTGGCAAACGCTGCAAGGTAAAGTAAGCCAAATAAAAATAAAAAAAACACTGCTATTGTGGTTGTCTATAAAAACATTGCACACTGAAAAAAAAATATATTAAATAAGAAAACACTAAATCATTTAAGTAGTTTGTGGCGCAAATTTTTAGCACAGTGTAAATTAAATTCTACTTGTAAGCGAAGCTAACAACAACAACAACGGCAACTTCACCTTTTATCGTTTAAAGCTTGACAAGACTTGACTCTCTTCTGTTCTGGTTTGTTGCACATAAAACCGAAGAGTCAAGAAAAATCATATAAAAAAAAAAAAAGAGAAACCAGTAAACCGTGCGGCTACATAATAAAATTGCACAAAATTACTTATGAATGGATAAAGTATTATACTGCTTTAAGCAGGCGGACAGACAGACAGGAGGCAACATGTACTGTGATTCTATCTTTTGAAAATATAAAAGACGACAACACACTTCTTTGCAGCATAGAAGTTGGCTTGTTTTGATTATGTTAGCGGGCGTTTGGCTTAATTAACTTGTTATGCCATGACAAACAAAACAAAACAAAAGAATGTAGGCTAAGAAAATATTAAATGCTTCTTTTTTTTATATTTTAAATTAATTTTGATTTTAACAGAAACGCCAAAAAGTAGACAACAAAAAACAAAGAAAAAGTTAATAAGCTTAATTGCTTTATAACTTCAGCAGCAATGTGTTTTTCAAAGCAACAAAAATAAATATTTTTTGGAAATGCATAATTATTTTTAAGCGTTGCCAACAGCGAAAATGTGTGTGTTTTTTTGGTTTTGGTTTGGCTTTTGTATTCTATTTTTGGACACAATTTAATTAAAAAGTTAAGCTTTGAATAGCCTCATTTTAAAAGCGCGTTTCTTCTTTTCTTAAAAAACAAAAAAAAAATAATTATATACTTTTAATACTCGTATACCTAGGGTTTAGTAGAGCTGCAGAAAAGTATGCTTTATTTTTAAAAATAAAATAAGCTTGATCATATAAAAAACACTCGCATTTTGGACACTTCGGCTGTGCAGATTGCCCTTCTGAATTGAAAGTAGAAAGTAGCACAGAACGCCATTACAACTCAATCAGGCTTGCAAATTTTGACCTGGAGGCAACTGAGTGTAAGGAATACGCTGTTGTCGTCTGCCTTGGCAGGGTGTGTAATCCATCATTGCTGTGCAAACTAAAAATTATGGTCTCACACACCTAATTCTTATGGTGAAAAGTTTATCGTTATCAGCAAGGCATTGTCTTTGAGCCAACAAATATTTTTGTTTGCTGCTGATATGCCATCTGCAACCTCAATAAGCAGTGATATACGCGAAGACTTATGCTGATGATCAGCTGTTATTGTTTGAAATCACTGCATAATCGCTGCCACGGAGGTACTCCTGAATTACCTTCACTATTTTTATACCCGTTACACAAAGTGTAAACGGGTATATTCAGTTAGTCCGAAAGTTTGCAACGCATTGAAGGAGACATCGGAGACCCCATAAAGTATATATATTATTGATCAGCTTGATGAGACGAATCGATTTAGCCATGTCCGTCTGTCTGTCTGTCTGTTGCGATGGCTGTTACTCGGAAAGTTTTAAAGATATTGACGTGAAATTTGAAACTTAAGCTTTTTGTACTCCTAGTTACTTTGTATATCAGAACCAAGGTGCCACGCCCATTTTTAGATATAGCCCCCATACAAACTTACCAATTTTTTCGATTTTTTGTATGAAAATAGTTATTATTTATAAATGCTTTTACTACAATATAGGGTAAAAATACTTCTAATGGCATCCAATATCAAAAGAATGTTGCCACGCCCATTTTCAGATATAGCCCCCATACAAACTTACTACTTTTTTCGATTTTTTGTATAAAAATACGTACTATTTATAAATATATTTAATCCAAATAGGGCAAGAACACTTTTTCATGTCATCCAATGTCAAATCTAGGAAGCCACGCCCATTTTTATGTATAGCCTCCATACAAACTTACCGCCCATTTTCGAGTTTTTATTTGAAAACATTTACTATTTCTGAGTGAATTCAATTAAATTTGGTAAAATCAATTCCAATGTCCACCTAAGTGAACACTTTCGATATGGTAAGGATCGGGCAAATATAACATAAAGCCTCCATACAAATTTGACCAAATTCATTCAATTTAATCTAAGCACCTGGTGAACATATAAACTATTAAAAGTGTTGTGTAACGGGTATTTCAGCTTCCGTTCCACCGAAGTTAATGTTTTTTCTTGTTTTAACTGGATCAGTCATTGGAACATAGACATCAACACCGCAAAAAGTGTGAATGTGTCCCATGCAAATCAAAGGCAAAGTATATTATAGCCTGCCAATAAAGTGAAACTTTATAAGGTAGTCTTAGCGCCAATATGAAAATACGTAGTTAAGATTTATGGTATAGCTGCAAAAAATACTAAATGGACTATCAAACTTGCCCTGGTACGTGCGTACAAAAAATTTCAATGCAATGCGTGCTTCGTCTTCAAAGACACATGTGCCAGAAATCTACAGAGGTCCCATCGGTGGCGCCACTTTAGACGAAATGAGGCCCTACCAGAACATTACCGGTTAATTTAACAGATCGTTCCTTTGAAATAGTATATACTCGTATACATGGTTGTCAGAGAAATCTCTAGTAAATCTGCCTTGTAAACCAATTAAACCATATCTCGATGTCACAGAACTTCGAAAGATTTCATTGTTCGAAGACAGTTTCGCCAGTATCTCAAAAGAGTTGTCATCACACTCAATAATTTTTTTTTAATTTTGTACATCTTTCATTTTAATTGTCATATTTTATTTATTGTATATTTTTAACGAACCAATATAAAAAATATAAAACGAGACATACATCAATCACGAATCACTTATTAAATTAAACCAAAGAAAATTTAAAATAATTTCCCCGCCAAACATCAAAGGTTGCATGACAACTCTGCTAAGTGCTTTATTTAAAATACACACATACATACTAGTGTGGGTAAATTATCGATGACACTAGCGTTACTTTTTTTGCCACAATGTACACATAAATACTTAGTATATAATTTTCACAAAAAGAGTTATTTTACCATTGTGATTTGATTCATTATACAAAGTTAACCGATATCATCAGAAATATGTTATCGACAATTTCCCACCACTAGCACCTATACATGTCTTATGCTCACCTGCCAACTCAGACCATAATATTTTACACACAGTTAAAACAGAGTTTTTACCTCAAAATTTATGAAATCAATAATAGTAGAGTTTTTACTTGAATTCTAACACGAAATGCAATTGCTTATTTGATAAAATGTCAAAATCCATTTCACGCAAGTTGGCATTCTCTTTGTTTGGTTTGTGTTTTGATGTTTGGTTTTGCCAACAAATAATAAAAAAAGCCCAAGGCAAAAAAAAAAAAAAAATATCGCACTTCAAAAATGTTTTGGTTTTTAAAATTTAAGGAGAATAACTTTAGTTGAAATTCTTGAAGAGAGTTTCAAGTTTGTTTATGTATTTTATCCACTTTAAAAATTCATGCAGCAACTTAAAAAAAAATTCGTTAAAACGTTATAAACTACAGCAACAGCAGCTGACGCCATACAGACGCCCCGCATACAGTTACACACACATACACTGAGAAAAACCACACAAATTGGCTAGAAAAAAAAAAAACAAATAAATAAAAACAAAACACTATAAAGCTTAAAAATGCGCTTGAAGTACATAAAAACTGCTACTGTAAATGAAAGATATTTAACTACAGACTACGCAGTTTCGTACGAAAACAACAACAAGAGAGAGAGAGAGATAAAGAGAGAAGAGAAGTAGTAATATATTGTATAAAAAGTGCAAACGCTGCATTTTGAACTGACCTCGTCAACGCAGTCAGCTGACAGCAAAACGTCGACGTCATACAGTGCGTATGAGCAAGCGTTGCTGCTGCTCGTTTGCGGTTATTGATGACCACAGCTACAAAACCAAAACGCAATGCAACGCAGCAGCGCACAAGGACCTTTTGCTACAAAATTAAAAAATTTTTTTATGTTTGCACAACAAACAAGACGACGAGACAAACACGACGAATGCGTTTTGTGCAAAAAAAAAAAAATGCATATAAAACATTTTTTTTTTTGTGTCACGAGATTTTATTGTTTCGAGATGCGTTGAGCATGCTTTAATGTGTCTAGACATGGTTACAATTTTTGGTCGTTTGGAATAGTAAAGATACATATTTTATTTAAACATTTTATGACTCAAGTGGTGAAATTTAGAGCATACTTTAAGGCGCATATTTTGAGTTTTATCTATTACAGCAGCACAAAGCAAATTTTAAAGCATAGTATGAGGCGCATATTTTGAATTTTATATATTTGAATAGCAAAAAGCATTATATATAAATTTTAAAGCATACTTTAAGGCACTTGAAATTTAGAAATGCTGTTTTCTTTCGTAAAAGCTTAAGCTTACATTATTCTTGTGTAGTAAATTATTATATAAAATATATTAAACAAGATTCTGGCATTCTAGCAGAATACAGTAGAATACAGTTTCCTTAGCAATAACAAAAAGCATCAATCATAAGTCAGCAACGGCGCATATGTTTGCTTGTCCTTTTGTAACTTTTATATTTACTTCAAACATATGTAGAATTTCTTTCTATCTAT
This sequence comes from Leucophenga varia, assembly GCA_018903435.1. Taxonomy (NCBI): domain Eukaryota; kingdom Metazoa; phylum Arthropoda; class Insecta; order Diptera; family Drosophilidae; genus Leucophenga; species Leucophenga varia. The sequence continues at coordinate 145,085 of JAEIFJ010000095.1, forward strand.
CTGCCTGCTATCTATTCATATAACAGCAGCTATATTATTATTATTTTTTTTATACAGCGTACACGACCCACTTCAAAAACATTAAGACGGAAACATTGAAAATGACAAGAAAAGAAAAATTATGTTGTGCCAAGGAATATACATATTCTCTACATCTTGTGAGTCGAAGTTGTAAAGAACAACAACACAAAATAATAATAGAAACAGCGCGTCCATTGCTTTTTGTATATAATTTATACACACACACACAATCATAGTTACTAGCTGACGAACTGACGTTACTAATGTTGACATTGGCGCGACGTTGTATGCTTCATTTTAATGCTTCATATATGGTTTTTTTTCCCAGCCTGCCTTTCTGTCTGTCCGCTATACTTGAACGCCTTCATCACACAATGACGATGATGATGACTGCCTGCTTTTGAATTTTGATATTTTGATGAAGTTATATTGTGTAGTTGTGTCTATTTGTTGTGCGTTCATATCCATTTGTTTGTTTGTTTGGCGAGACTCCATATGGTGCTTTTGTTTGGCTTTTAAGTGCTGCTTTTGAAAGTGTGTGTATGATGAGTGTATGTTGAGTTATTGTTCGCTAAAAAGAATAAATATATGAAAATATGCTGTGCCCAGCTGTTTGGTTTGAGTTATATTAATTCACTTAGTAACACGAAATGAATTTATAGATGTCCTTTTTTTTTTTTTTTTTTGAGCATAATATAAGACATGATGGAGAATAGAAAGAAATATTTAAAAAATTATATGCATCCATATTACTAAATACATTTACACAGCAGAATCATGTTCACATTTCTGGCCTAAGAGTATTCTCTAGATTAAAAATTTGAAAGTTGAAACCCATTCAAAAGAAACACAAAACACCATTTCTAAAACACTGAATGATTGCTTTAAACAAAATTTCTTACAGATTTCTCTAGGCTAAAGTAGCTAAAACAAATTTACAAAATATTTAAAAAAAAGAAAAAAACCTGTACAAAACCGCTTACTTGAAAGCAAAAATATTTATATATCAAAAACGTAATGCAAAAATAATAATAATAATATATAAGCGCATTAAATGCGCAAGTGATTGTATGCAATATAAAATTTCACTTTTAAATGCATAATGCACAAGAGCAGTATTTACAGCCGCAAGGTATGCAACAAATAAAACATTTCTCATATAAGTCATACACAGTGTTAACGGGTATTATTATTTTATTGGAAAGTTTGTAACGTATTAAAGTAGGCGAATTTGTATCTATAATGTACATAAATACGCAAATCAGCGCAAAAAAAACATACAAAACGATTTATATATGTCCGTCTGTCTGTTTATTCCTAAAAGGTTACTTCGCTCAGTATTGAAGCTATAAAACTGAAATATCACTATAAAACTTTCAAATGCTAGATATATATTGGGTGCGCAACTAAATAATTTCGTATTTTTTGTTAAAAAAACCATTTATTTAAGTATGAAAGTGAAAAAATATTTTATTCATAATATTGTCCATCGGAAGCGGTAACTTTTTCCCATCTTTCAGGCAATTTATGGATTCCATCCCAAAAAAACTTCTCATCTTTTGCGTCGAGAAAATCATCAAGCCATTTTTTAATACCTTCAACATTGGTGAACCGTATTCCAGAAAGGTGATTCTGCATCGACCGAAACAAGTGGTAATCAGAAGAAGCTATGTCTGGGCTATAAGGCGGGTGAGGTAGAATTTCCCATCCAGCATTTTTCAAATAATTTTTGACCGGTACTGCAACATGTGGCCGAGCATTGTCATGATGGAAAATCAATTTTTCGTGTCTGGTCGCCCATTCTGGCCGTTTTACGGCTATTGCTTGCTTCAAACGTATCAATTGTTGCCTGTATAGCTCTCCCGTGATTGTCTGGCCCGATTTTAACAGCTCATAGTACAGCACACCCTTCTGATCCCACCAAATACAGAGCATTACCTTCAAACCATGAATATTCGGCTTTGGTGTCGATTTGGCTGGTTGGCCTGGCTTCACATATGATCTTTTACGCTTAGGGTTGTCGTAATGAATCCACTTTTCATCGCCAGTGACAATACGATGCAAAAACGATTTCTTTTGTGGCGAT